>CAOLHI010003093.1:0-37500 GCA_948474755.1 Ctenosaura bakeri | reverse complement strand
CTGTTGGGGCCGCCGGTGACCGGGTGGGAAGCCACCAGCTCCGAAGAGGAGGAGGAGGAGGAAGAGGAGGAGGAGGAAGAGGAGGAGGAGGACGACGACGACGGGGAGGAGGAGGAGGAGGTCGCCGCCGCCGTCGTCTCCGTCCTGGCGGCGCCGGCGGCCCCCGAGAGAGGAGGAGACATGCTGGGGGGCGGCGGCGGAGGGGCGCTACTTCGGGGCAGGTAAGCGGCTCCGGGCGCCGGCGCCCCCGTGGCGGCGGGCCTGCTGCTGATGCGGATGAGGTCTTCCACCAGGAAGCTGGAGTGGCTGGAAAAGGCGGACGGGAGCGAGGGGGGCAGGGTGAGGGTCGGGGTTGGCCGCAGGAGGCTCGGGTACACCGCGGGAGGGGCGATCAGGCTGGGGAACATCATGGCCTCGGCGAGGGAGGGGTGGGGAGGGAGAGGGGGAGAGGGGGGGCGAGAGCCGGGAGAGAAAAAGGGGCTCCTGTTTTGGGGGGGGGGAAGAGGAGAGAAAGAGAGGCGCAGAGAGCGAGAGAGAGAGAGAGAGAGACCGAGAAGGAGCGCACCTGTCTGGGGAAGAGCCTAGCTTAGGAGCGGTTGGGTTGGGTTGGGTTTCCTCCTCCGAACAAGAACCCACCGGGCAGTAGCGGGGAGTAGTGAGAGCCCTGGGGGTGGTGGGAGCGCTCCCCGCCCCTCCCCTTCCTTTCCCGTCTCAGCAGCAGGAGTCTCGTTCCTCGACAGCCTTGAGAGCGAGCCAGAGAGCGAGAGAGAGCGAGGGGGACGCACCCACCCAGCGGGCCAGGGCTCCGGCGGGCTCCTTTTGGCCCTTCCTCCGGGCGCACGATGGGTTTTATAGGGATCCGCGGCCGCCGGAGCGCCGTCTGAAGTGACAGCTCCAACAATGGGGCGCTCCACTTGAGGTTCATTCATCGAGAGCTCGGGGCTCCCTCATTGGTCCGGGGGGGCCCCCTGCAATTTATGATTGGATCAGACCTCCCTAGGCAAGCCTCGGGCAGCGGCACAATGGCCCCCGCGACAAAGCGGGGGGAGGCCTTCCCTTTGCATAGGATGGGGGGGGAGGAAGGCGTCGCTCCGAAGGCGACCCGGCAGAGCGGGGGGGGGGTGCTCAGGAGCGACAAACACACACACACACACACGGCCTCATTAAATGCCTATTTTACTTTATTATTTTTTTTAAGGTTTCCAATGACATCGGGCCTCCCGAAGGGAGGAAAAAAAGCGAATTCTTTCAAGAGAAGTAGTTTCTTTCTTTGGCTCTTTTTTTTCTCGCCATCCCCGCTGCCTTGAAGGAAATGAATCAATAAATATTCATCTATACCTTGATCCCGGAGCTTTCCGAAGAAGGAAGGGTACAAACGAAGGGGCGTGAAATGAATCTCTGGTGCGGACAAGAAAGAGGGGTTTGATATCGGATCCTGTGGGGGATGGGGTGCACCCTCCTTTTTCTCAGCCTTTTTTCCCAAGACTGGCTTTCTCTCGTGGCCGGAGTGGTTCTGAGATTCCGGCTGCAACGCGAAACACGTTTCTGGAGGGAAGGCGGAACGTCTGCTTCGGAAACGGAAGAGACGGACTACCGGGTGGAAAAATCAGCCCCCGAAGTGTCACACCCCCAGGCCTAAATCATGATTCCAGCCCTGGTGCGTACGTGTGCGAAACTGGTCTAAAGCAACCGTGGGGTCTATGTGAAAAGAGATCCCAACCGCATAGGTTTACGTCCCGTTTTGGAAAACGCTGAAAAATCAAAACATTGATAGAAAACCAACAAGCCCCCTTTTGGGTTAGCTAATCAATAGATTCGGTTACGAAAAAAGTGGGTTTTAAAGTATTTAATACAAATTGATGCCGACATATTAAGAGAACTAGTTTTCTAACAACCTGACTCCCCTTCTAACATAAAAACTTCAAGGTGTGTTAGTAACCAATCTTTTGACATAGTCTGAAGCAAAAGTTAGGGGAACTGAACCCGAGTTCTTACATGATTTATACTCTGAATGTGTTGTTTAAAGTAGAATTTATTCATTAAAATGAGTCCGTATTCCGTCCATAAGAAATATTTACACTGTGGCCATTTCCGCACTCGCCTGTTATAGCGCGATGATTCCAGTTTTCAACATCCTCTGGAATCCTGGGGTTTGCAGTTTCGGGAGGGGCCCGCCGGCCCCTCCCGAAACTGCAAACCCCAGGATTCCAGAGGAGGTTGAAAGTGGAATCATCGCGCTATAACAGGCAGTGCGGAAATGGCCTGTGTAGTTGTAGGACAACACAGTTCCATGGCTCCCTCCCACAGAATTCTGGGATGTATAGGTTGCTTGGAAATCTCTCAAGCAGAGAATGTTAACTACTTCACCAAGCTTAGTCTTCGGATTCCAGAGGACAGAACCACGCCAGTCTCCTTCCTGCGTCCAGATGATTCGCTTCTATTTTGCAGGACTCGGTTCCCTTAAATGCAACCACTGCCCTTCCAGTGGGTCGTCCAAATTCCTCTCAGAGGTTTCTTGTGGGGACAGGTACCCGGCAAAGGGCGCCAGGACTCCTACGCTTGACCACTTACCTAGGATTAAGGCCCACGGAACAGAGCGCGTCTTTACATAGGCCATTTCCGCCCTACACTGTTAGGGCGCTATGATTCCACATTCAACATCCTGTGGACTCTTGGGGTTTGCAGTTGAGGGAGGGGCATTGAGAATTCTCAGCCAGAGAGCTCTTTGGCCTCAATAAACTACAAACCTCAGAATTCCACAGGATGGTGAAAGTGGAACAAGCACACTATTTGCCTCTGACTTTCGTGGCAGCAAAAGTAACGGTGAGTTGCGGCAGATCTACCGCTCCCTTTTAGAGGATGATCTGAACAGGCCCGCACTACACTCTTACAGCGCGATGATTCCACTTTCAACATGCTCTGGAATCCTGGGGTTTGCAGTTTCGGGAGGGGCCGACCGGCCCCTCCCGAAACTGCAAACCCCAGGATCCAGAGCATGTTGAAAGTGGAATCATCGCGCTGTAAGAGTGTAGTGCGGAAAAGGCCAGATTCACACGGTGTTTCGACTGCCGGCCTTTCAGTGGCTTTTTAGCAGACCTGCCGCAACCAGCGACGACTCACGACTCCTATTCGTCGGACTTTAAAAACCAAGACTCTCCATCGCCGCAAGGAATCTCCTCGCTTTGTAGGGACGGAAAATGGAGAAGTCAAATAAACAGGCGATGGAAGAGCGGGGGCGAGTAGTTAAAAGTTGAGCAAAAGTCCTTGCCAATGCTTTTTTTTTTCTTTTTTAACAAAACCTCCTCTGTCGCAAAAATCCAACAGATGTGTTAAAAAGGCCGTATGTTTCCAGGAGCCCCTTCTCCGGGGGTGGGGCGCTGAACCTTTCGCCACCAGAAGCGTGCAGCCCAAGGCCGGCCGCCCTGATCCTATTAAGCATGAACTAACTGTCACCTTCAGCTGTTTCACCCCCCTCCTTTCCTTTCTTCCTTTTTCTTTTAAACTTGGAAGCACAAAGCTTTATTCTCTTTACTCTCCCCTCCCCCAAATCTTATTAACCAGCTTTATATCTTTCGATGGCCTTTTTTTGGGGGGGGAGGGGGGAGGTACGGAAGACATTGGTGTGCGTGTCTGTGGGCCCCCTGATCTCCGTGTCCGTGCTTTAACCGTGGAAAATACAGCGGGGAGAACGAGGGGGGGGGCGAAAAGAAAGAGCGAATGCATCTGCGATTTAGATCACATTAGCGGAGAAAGGGACGTCTGTTCGCGCTCGCCTCCGATTCAAATCAAAAAGTGGTTTAGGGAGAAGGCGAAGAGAATGAGTCGGGGAAATAATATGTGGGGGGGGGATAGATATCTCCCCCCTCCAATTCACTATCGAGGGGGGGTCTTGCGGTTGGAACCAAGAAAGGTGTGCTAGATGCCTAGCAAAGGGAATGGCTTCGGATCTAAAGGATGTTTTCTGGATGTTTGGATGGGAGGAGGGTGAGACTCAGGCCAATTCCGCACTAGGCTGTTATAGCGCGATGATTCCACTTTCAACCTCCTCTGGAATCCTGGGGTTTGCAGTTTCGGGAGGGGCCGGCCGGCCCCTCCCGAAACTGCAAACCCCAGGATTCCAGAGGAGGTTGAAAGTGGAATCATCGCGCTATAACAGCCTAGTGCGGAAATGGCCTCAGAAAAGAGGGAAGAGAGTGGAGTGTGCTCCTTCTTTGGGAAATCCTCGAAAGAATTCGCTGTCGTTTTCCTTCCCTCCTCTTGTGGTTCACTCGACGGCGCCTGCAAGTCTCTTCCTCCTTTCTACAACCGAGAACAAGGGAATGGTGACTCCATAGTCTCGAACTCCGTGGACACTCCGAGGGGGGCGATCACCTAAAGGGAGGTGTTTTCCCCCCTCCTCCTTCAAACACCACGAAGTCGAAGTGAATTCCAAAGGAAGGATTCCAGTCCTTACCGGTTGGGGGGTTAGTCCCATGCAATCTCGTGGCACTTACGTCGGAGTAACAGAGTAGGACCTACGGCGGGGCTAACTCAGGGTCTGCACTAGTCGAAGGAGTTGGGGGGGGCTCACCTTTGCCCGGTTACCTTGAAGCGCCTCCCGAGGAATCTTGGAGAGGTCCCAGGTTGCAGCTTTGGGGAATCCTGTCCTAGTTTGTCAGCCCTTAACCCCCTCCCCAGCGATTTCTTTTTTGGAAGTTAAGAATGTATAGAAATGTTTCGAAATACATGCTATTTGTAAGTTGTTCGCCGCCTCCATCCATATGGAGAGGCGGGATACAAATAAATTAAATAAATAAAAAATAAATAAATGTGGCCAACTTCTGTCGCAATAATGCGAAGGGTGTCCGGGGAGGCTTGTTCGAACGACCGACGTGGGGTTTAACTTTACTAAGCTGAACTCGGAGTCTTAGAATTCCAGGTCTCCGAAGAAGGCTTTCAGGGAACGATGCGGGATTCTTTCCTTCCAAGAAAGAGCGATATGAGCGGCTCTTAACCCGGAGTAAGTGAGAAGGATTTCAAGGATGTGGATCCAGCGATTGGGAGAGATGACTTACCTACTAGGGGAGTGTGAGAGAGTCCACGCCGAAGCTGCTCAGAATTAGACTGAGCCTAAGCGAAGGAAGGGAGAAAATCGAAAAGCCCGCCCTCTTTCTCCTACACACGGACACGTAATTATGAGCTCAAACAGGAAGGAGGCAGAGCCTCCTACCTCCTGAAGTCCATGCCGGCCTTACACTTCCTCGGGAGAATTAGAATAGCCTCAAGGCGCGACTTAAGGCCATTTCCGCACTAGCCTGTTCTAGCGCGATGATTCCACTTTCAACCTCCTCTGGAATCCTGGGGTTTGCAGTTTCGGGAGGGGCCAGGCGGCCCCTCCGAAACTGCAAACCCCAGGATTCCAGAGGAGGTTGAAAGTGGAATCATCGCGCTAGAACAGGCTAGTGCGGAAATGGCCTAAGACAAGAACGGATAAAAGGTGCCGAAGGAATCGAGGTCTACACACTGAAAAATCAAGAGATCCCGCGCAGGCCGCTTCAGCAAACATACCAGACCAAAAGAAAAAAGAAAAAGAAAAAACAGAACAGGCAGCAGCCCGATCCTAAAGCCCCTTTGTTGCGAAAGAAGACTGATCCTAAATGTTCTTAGGGGAGCTCCTTTGAAATAAACTGGTTCTGATTTGGGAGGGCGTGGATGATCCTCGCTGCTGGATGCCCTTTGGGGAGGACTTTGCAAACATTTCCAACCACCTTCCTTCCCCCTTTTCAGGCTCTGGCTGGCCGCCGGCTTCAGACAAGCTGCGCCGCTGAAATTCACTCTGTCCATCATCAGGTGTAGGAAAACGGGTTTCTGTCGGGTTGCAGCTTGGCTTTGCAACCTGCTACTTTTTGGATGACTTTACCACAGCGGGATGGAGATTTTGCAACCTTGTATGCCACTGTCCTCTTTATAACTTCTTCCACAGCGGGGTATAAAAGCCACAAACGCAAGGATGAAGAGTAGAGTCCACAAAGTTCTGCCGGCAGTCCCGTTCACTGTACAGTATTTGAAAGGCGTTTAACTTCGCTTTGGCCTCCCTTTGTACAATCCTCCCCCTTATATTTTAGTATTTCTAACCTACCTTTTCCTGCCAGAGACCTAAGGCGGCTTACAACATACACTCAAACAAACTACTGCTAGAAATAAGTAGATTTTTGAAACAAACAAACAATCAGTGATACAATTAAAACACTACAGTGACTAAAAACAGTTCAAGATACATGTAAAACATAGTGGATAAACGGTGCCAGGGTGGTTGTAGTGGTTTAGGACTCTGGAGACCAAGATTCGATTCCACGCTCCACCATGAAAACTCACTGGGCGACCTTGGGCGAGTAACACACTCTCAGCCCCAGAAAAGTCTGTGATAAGGTCACCATAACTCAGAAGCGACTTGAAAGCACACAGAGGAGATAAAAGTAGGGCAGAGGCTGCGAAAGGACCCTTCTGCCACACCGGTTAAGAGCCCGAGGCTGATCTAAAGAAAAAGGTCTTTTTTTGTTGAAGGAAAGAAGAGACGAACTCGGGTTTCGCGGGGGGGGGGATGCCACTAAGAAGGTTCTACCCGCCCCAATTAATGAGTCTGTTGAAAAAGTAGCCTACAGTTTGAGAAACTTCGTGCTACAATAAAGGTTTTGGTCCTCCAGGTGCCGCAGCACTCTTGGACGCTTTTGCTACAACGAGGCCATTTGGAAGGTAGGATGAAAGTAGATTATCAGAACTTTTTTTCTGACAAAACTCGGCCAAGTTCCTTTTTGTTTCGGACTACAACCCGCAGAATCCCCCAGCCTGCCCACTGTGTCCAAAAAGAAACTCTATCCAGCTCTGCTCTCTGAAAAATATTTTTCCACTCCCAAAACGGATCAGCCACTCCATATTATCCCCTCAAGCCTAGATCGGTTGGAAGGGAAGCCTGGGCTCCACCAGGCGCTTACTTGGGAGTAAGCCCAACCGAAACCCGCCCAGAGCGTCTTGCGAAGAAGCGTGGCCAGGATCTCGCCCGCCGCCCCTCGCCTTCGCGCAATGCGCACCGGAGCCGACGGGTTCCTACGGCTTAAATGTTAGGCGGAGCTTAAAGTGCGCTTAAGCCAGGCGGAGCCGGACGTGCCGGCCCGAGGCGGATGTCTCCCCGTCGGGTCGGTTTTCGGCGCCCCCGCTTGGCTTCCATTGAGACGGTCTTTCTCTTCGCCTCGGGTCAGTCGCACGCTGAGGCGCACACGCAGACCCGGGTCCTCGGCCTCTGTTTTGGGACACTGGTAAAGAATTCCTTAAGCCCCCCGGCAAAAGGCACTCGGGCGGCTATTGAAAAGGGGGAGGCGGGGGGTGGGTTAACCTAAGGAACCAAGAAATCGGACGAAAAGGATCTTCCTTCGCAGCGATGCCTTGGGAAGCCTCTTTTCAAAGGCGCTGGTGGTTTAAGGGAAGGGAATTCTCCCTCTAAAACCTGTGACGAATGCCATTTGACCTGTGCTCCGGGGCTCTCCTTTTTTTTGTACTTCCTGCCATTCATTTTAATGTCCTTATCTTCAAATTTATCTCTTAACAGTCATTTCGCGGCTTTCTGGCCGTTCTCCGCCCCCGATCCTTTTCTCTTCGGGGGTATGTGTGGTGGCAGCTGAAGGGCGGTGGAACTTCGGGCCTTGCCTGTGCCTCTCCGAGAAGGATGCCTTCAGAAGGTTACAGTGCGTCCACGTTTTAGAATAATTTCGCCCAACATTTTGTGTTTTTTCTTGGCTAGTAGCTGAGGCAAGGGGTTGTACCACCACAAAGTCTTTTGGTGCTAGTGGAAAGTAGTTAAGCATACTCTCCAAGGGTCCCAATTTGGCAGTCCCAATCTCTGTCATTCCACTTTTCCAGCTTCTTTCAAAACCTCCCAGTTTTTTTCTCTCTCCTTTTTGGACTTCTGTGCTCAGCTTACTTTAGTTGCTGCAGACTGAGCTCATGATGGGATAGCAGTCTTCACTCTATTAAGGGAAAAGGGAAGGAGAGGGCAGAATCTTACCCTTTCCAGTAGGCTCAGGGAAAAGCAAACTGCGGCAACATCTGCTAGCTTGGATGTTCTTCCTCATTAACAGCTTTTGCCATCTTGACCACACTCTCATGTTGCTTGCTCACTGTGTTGCAGTTTTCATCTGTGAAATCTAGGAGGGTACAGGTTGGACAATAGGGACAGATTAGAGATTGTTTTTGGATGTAGTTTGGGATTTCATAATACAAAAGCACACAGTTTGGTAGGTGGTGGACCATTTGGAAATAGCTGGGAGTTGGGAGGGGCCTGCCATTGTATGCTGGGGGTGCATGTGGTCTTCAGGATATATATTAACCACTCTTGATCTAGTCTGGGGAGTGTTCCACAATCCAACTCTATCAGTAGAGACCCAGTGGACTCAGGTGCAGGGAATGCTTTACATTCACTCAGGCAGGTAGATGAGCTGCCACCCTTGTTCTTTATTCATAACTTTTGCCATCTTGACCACACTGATGTTGCTTGGCCAAACATATCCTTGTTTTCACCCATGGCACATTAGAAGATATGGTTCTACCAACACAAGGCCCAGACTCCAGGCCCTACAACCCTCCTGAAGGAATATAGAAAGTGGTTTTATACAGAGTCAGATTGCGTGCATTCACCATCCATCAATTCTGATAGGCAGCAGTAGCTCTCCAGGGGTCTCAGACAGGAATCTTTTTCTAGCCCTACTTGGGAAGTTTCTGATATTCTGCCATCCAAGTACCAGCCAAGTCCTGACCCTGTTTAGCTTTCAATTACATACAAAAACAGAGATGGTGAAGGTACTCCTGAGGGTTAGCAAATCCTCCAGAACAGAGTACTATGGTGTAGAGGACTGGAGCAGGTTTGGGGTGAAATGAGAGATTGTTATCTTATGCAGGTAGAAGTCCTCCTCTCTAGCACAAAGTTACAACTAGGTGCAACTGTGCTTCCAACAGAAGACTCTGATTTTGGAATTGAATCAGTCAACAGCAGAGAGACAAACTGTGATTTGACTTGATGGAGAAAGTTTTTTCAAATGCCTTCCTTCCCACCCAATTTTGTTCCTCCAAATAATTGCAGTAAGTCTTCAATAGGTTCAGTTGGATAGGTAAGGAACTTTCTGTTTGAACAAGCATTTGGTTATGCCAAAGGACCTGTTTGTGGGTTTATGTTCTGTACTTGCATCTTTATTATAAAAAGACATACCAGAATCTATGAGTATCATAGAATCATAGAATCATAGAAATGTAGAGTTGGAAGAGACCACACGGGCCATCCAGTCCAACTCCCTGTCATGCAGGAACACCCTCAAAGCACTCCCGACAGATGGCCATCAAGCCTCTGCTTAAAAACCTCCAAGGTAGGAGACTCCACTACTCTCCGAGGCAGCAGATTCCACTGCCGGACAGCCCTGACTGTCAGGAAGTTCTTCCTGAGGTTCAGGTGGAATCTCCTTTCCTGCAGCTTGAATCCATTGCTCCTTGTCCTGGTTTCTGGAGCAGCAGAAAACAAGCCCCCTCCTTCCTCTACGTGGCATCCCTTCAAATATTTAAACATGGCTATCATGTCCCCTCTTAACCTCCTTTTCTGCAGACTAAACATACCCAGCTCTCTCAGTCTATCCTCATAGGGCATGTTTTCCAGGCCTCTCACCATTTTGGTCACCCTCCTCTGGACTTGCTCCAGCTTGTCAATATCCTTCTTGAATTGGGGTGCCCAGAACTGGACACAGTATTCAAGATGGGGTCTAACCAAAGCAGAGTAGAGTGGTACCAGTACCTCCCTCGATCTAGACACCATACTCCTGTTCATGCAGCCGAGAATTGCATTGGCTTTCTTGGCTGCCGCATCACACTGCTGACTCATGTTCAGCTTGTGGTCTATGAAGACTCCTAGATCCCTTTCACACGTACTGCTATCCAGCCACGTGTCCCCCATCCTATATTTCTGTATTCCATTATTTCTGCCTAAGTGTAGGACCTTACATTTCTCTCTGTTGAATTTCATTTTGTTCGCCCTGGCCCAGCTCTCCAATCTATCCAGGTCATTTTGAATTTTGATCCTGTCCTCTGGCGTATTAGCAACCCCTCCCAATTTGGTGTCATCTGCAAATTTGATGAGCATGCCCTCTATTCCTTCATCTAAGTCATTGATAAAAATATTGAACAGCACTGGGCCCAGGACAGAACCTTGTGGCACCCCACTAGTCACTTCTCTCCAGGATGAAAAGCAGCCATCCGTGATCACCCTTTGGGTTCGGTCGGTCAACCAATTACATATCCAATTAACAGTAGCCCTGTCTAGCCCACATTTTACTAGCTTCGATGCAAGAATGTCATGGGGAACTTTGTCAAAGGCCTTACTGAAATCGAGATATGCTACATCCACAGCATTCCCTTCATCTATCAAGCTAGTAACTCTATCATAAAAAGAGATCAGATTAGTCTGGCATGACTTATTTTTGAGAAATCCATGTTGACTTCTCGTGATTATTGCGTTGTTTTCTAAATGATTAGAAACTGAACGCTTAATGATCTGCTCCAGGATCTTTCCGGGTACCGATGTCAGGCTGACTGGGCGATAATTATTTGGGTCCTCTTTTTTTCCCTTCTTGAAGATGGGGATAACATTTGCTCTCTTCCAATCTGCTGGAACTTCTCCTGTCCTCCAAGATTTCTCAAAAATTATAGCAAGCGGTTCCGAAATGACCTCTGCCAGCTCTTTTAATATCCTAGGATGCAATTCATCTGGCCCTGGAGACTTGAATTCATCCAATGCGGCCAGGTATTCCTGTACCACCTCTCTACTTATTAAGTGCCTCATTTCCTCTGCTTCCTCCCCTGCTCCCCTACCGCCAGGTTGAGTGCTTGTATCCTTCTGGGAAAATACGGAGGCAAAGAAGGTGTTAAGTAGCTCTGCCTTTTCTCTCCCCCCTGTGAGTAATTCGCCATCTTCTCTGCGTAGCGACCCTACTGTCTCCTTCTTTTTCCTTTTGCTGCGGACATATTTAAAAAAAACCCTTTTTATTGTTTTTAATGTCTCTGGCCAGCCTAAGTTCGTTCTGTGCTTTAGCCTTTCTGACCTCCTCCCTACATCTCCTGGCTACTTGCTTAAATTCTTCTTTGGTGGTTTCCCCCTTCTTCCATTTCCTATACGTGTTTCTCTTAACTCTTAGCTCAGCTGAGAGTTCTTTAGTCAACCATTCTGGTTTCTTCAGATGCCTTCCATTTTTCCTCCTTATTGGCACAGTTTTAGACTGTGCCGTCAGTATCTCCTTTTTAAGGAACTCCCATGCCTCCTGAACTCCTTTCCCTTTCACTATTCCTGACCACGGAATTCCAGCCAGCAGCTCCCTAAGTTTACAGAAGTCCGCTTTTTTAAAATCTAAGACGAGTGTCTGGCTACCCTTATCTTCTCCTTCCCACTGAATGCTAAATTCCAACAGGGCATGGTCACTCCCCCCTAAAGATCCAACCACTTCTACCTCATTCACAAGGTCATCCCTGTTGGTCAAGACCAGATCTAGAATATTTGATCCCCTTGTGGCCTCTTCCACCTTCTGGACCATGAAGTTGTCTGCAAGACAAGCAAGAAACTTGCTGGACCTTGCTGTCTTGGCAGAGTTTGACTGCCAGCATATATCCGGGTTATATCATTTAATATATCATTTAAGGTTAAATGTGAAGAAATTTCTACTTCATCTGATGAAAGCACAAGCTTTTGTAGATTGAGTTCATGAAAGCTTATGCTTTTATCAGATGAAGCAGAATGAGCCCATGAAACCTTGGTGCTAGAAGTTTCTTCTCCCTAGTTAGTCTCAAAGGAACTACTGGATTCCTTTATATCTTTTTATTTTAAAACAGACTGACACAGATGTCTCTTTGAACTATGTTTTTATTGTCATGTTTTAAAATGATTTTTAGAGTGTTTTAAAGGAGTAATGTTTTTAATGTGGTAGTTCGGTCAATTATTTTTTTCAACTTTTTAATTGGGTTTTTAGATGTATGTTGTTTTGGTTTACTTTGTCAAGCCCTGTGGGTCCCACATCAGGATAAAAGTGGGATATATATTGCATAAATATATAAATAACTCTATATGGGAGAAAGTAACTTCAGTTGCACTCAATGGGTCTTAGTTTTGATTATGTCTGCATTGAATCACTGTAAATCTCTGATTCCATTCCACTCTGTTCCAAGAACAAATACTTGGGTTTGCTTTTTTAAGAAAGCATTCCTGAGGGTGTTTTTCTCCCCTTCCTGCTACACATTCTTAAAAAGAAATGGAATTCACCCCCCACCCCAAAAAAAAACTTAAAGAGGGCTTCTCTAAGCGTTCAAAACAGGATTGCATTGAATGACCGCACTTCCATATTTTGTATAATCTACTTTGATCTTCTTTTCTTTGTAAGGATCTTTGCACAGATAGTTTAGGCTTTAGTTCCCAGAATCCTCCAACCAGAAGTGGCCGCACTGACTGGTTCTGAGATTCTGAGTCCCAGAACCAGACTTGCCCTGGATATTTTACCTCTCAAGTAAAACAAACTGCTAGAAGAATGATTTTTCCAAATGGAACATGGGGCAGAATATCTATGTAGTATGTGGATATACAGTAAGTAGCAAGTCGAATATTCATCTCTGTGATGGCAAACACTTTGAATTTCTCAAAATTCAGAAAGCACCCTACAACAAAATTTTCTGGAAAAAAAATAAAATGGAAGATGGTTGTGGTTCTCACTCTCCTTCCCAGCTAGGTATGTCATCTTACTGCCAAAGTATAGCAAATAAGGCGGGGAGGGGAACCACAAGCAATTTCAGACAGGTTGAAAGAAACTGTGAAGAAATGGCTGTCTTCAGTGTATCATTGGTTTACATACAGTACCTTCACAGGAGTGTGAATGAGATGGCTCAGTGAGAGAATCTGTCACTTCTTTAAACTTCCATTAGTATCGTAATGATGTTGTGAGATACAAATAGGTAGATGAATGGATGGATAGATAGATAATTGATTGCTAGGAAGATGAGTTACTATTATTATTCTTTACGGCTGGATTTTCCTCATTAATTTGAGTGGGAGGAATTAATTTAAGTACACTTTCTTCAAACTAACAAGACTGTATTGTTTATACTAATTAAAAAGGTGTGAGAAAGCAAGCTCAAAGGACCAT
This sequence comes from Ctenosaura bakeri, assembly GCA_948474755.1. Lineage (NCBI taxonomy): Eukaryota > Metazoa > Chordata > Lepidosauria > Squamata > Iguanidae > Ctenosaura > Ctenosaura bakeri. The sequence continues at coordinate 24,307 of CAOLHI010003093.1, read as the reverse complement.
TCTTTAGAATGTCTTTAAACATTACCTGTATGGCTTCCTATTACGTATCACATACATATGACTTCCTATTACGTATCACAAAAATGTGAAAAACAGTACATAAGTATGGGCAGGCATATATAGTTTAGAACAGTGGCCCTCAGTCTTTGGTCCTCCAAATGTTTTGGCTTTTTACCTGCCATAATCTTTCAGCATTTCCCAGTCTGGTTTGGGCGGAAGCTCATCCAAGTTTGTCCAAAACATTGGGAAGAGCAGAATTTGGGCTTAGTGTTTTGCTGCAAAGTATCCAAGAAAGGAGGGGAAGCTGGGGACCAGGTCTCTCCATGAAACCGTACATTTTCTAGCAGTTGTATTCTTGGTCTAAAGTTCTGAAATTGGTCTCCTCACGTCTCTCCATTGGCCTATCCATCTTTCCATTTTTCTTCATTTATATTCTATACTGTAAACCATACAATTGGCTAATACTTTTATTAGGACCAAGCAAAATGCCATAAAACTGTGCAAGCATTTCAATTCTTCATAATTTTTCATTAGGTTAGGTAATAACATGCATGTAAACCATGAGGCAAGAAAAGAAAAATCCTAGAATGAAGCCAGATGTAGTGACTATGATATTTGTAGTTGCAACCAGTCTTAAAATGGAGATTGCAAACTGGATCACTGGCAGCTATATAGTATCATTGATAAACCTATCAGTGAGTATTGGGAGGAATGTTTGAAGTAAACTCACACCTCATTCTAAATAAATTTGTTATTAATAACCTTGGGAGAATAATAGAATACATACACACAAATTATAAATGTAAAAATAGACATGCCATATAAAATGGCATTTAAAACACTTGGTAATGGAGCAAGAAAGCCAGCATGGTGTAGTGGTTTGAATGTTGGATTACAGACCCTGGAGATCAGGGTTCGATCCTCGATTCCATGGAAACCCACTGGGTGTGACCTTGGGCATGTCACATGCTATCAGCCCCAAGGAACTCTGTGATGTGGCACCCTGAAAGTGAACTTAAGTCAAAAACAACCTGAAGGCACATAACAACAACAATATACTGAGATTTAAGTCATTGAGGTTTTTACTTACAACAAAAGTAAAATGTCTTCATTTGGATGACAATTGGCCAGTTTTACCTATACAGCACCTGAAAGTGTTTCCAGATGTAACAGTACAGTGATGACTTGATAAATTCAATTTTTTCTGTCTAAGAAAGGGGCACATGGCTTCTTACAGGACAGAGACAGCCTGGATCCAAGGGAAGTTACTTTTCTGTTGCTAAGAGAGTTGAAATTTTATTACTTGCCTTATTTTATTTTATTTTATTTTATTTATTACTTGTCCTTTGTACCTAGTCACACAAAGCAAGGTGGTAACAGAACATTCAAGATTTGTAGAAGTGCAAAAAACTGGGGGCAGGGGAGTGTAAAGGAGATCAGCAGCCAAAATACTGTAGCCCAATAAGCACTGAGCATAACCAGTGGGACTGACATAATGACTGACTTTTGTGGGTCTTCTCTGTCAAAAGGAATGAAGGGGAGAAATAAAATAATATTATCAATAGATGCTGAAACCGTAAAAAACAAAAACAACAACCCCCCCACCCTATATGGCCCCATTTTGTGGCAGGTAAACGTAAGGTTGCTCTTAATCAAACCACACACAATCCATATTGTGTTGCAGACTGACATCCTGTTTTAATGGACGGATTTATAGATGACTTCAATGGAATGGATTTTAGATTTGGACTTATTATTTTAGACTAATATGGCTATCTTTGTTTTTTTTAATTTGTTTTGGAAACTACAGCATTTAGGTATCTGATGGACCAAAGAATGATCTTCTGTTGCCAGGGAAAGATCTTATATCACCTAGAGAAAGCCTGCATGAATTATAAGGTAATACTCTCAATTTGGTCTCAACTGATGCTTTAACCTATAACACACCTAAAATTTAGGCCAGATTCCTTTGTGGGCATCACATTGTTAGTTGTACTACTTAGATGCTTATGTAAGTAGATATCCAGTACTTTCTAATGCAACCAGTTTTCTATTTGTCCACAATGCAACGGCATGGAAGCATAGCTCCATCCAGCTACTTCATGACTGGAGTGGCAGCCAGAGTGTTCCAGGAATGTGTGCTGGAATGACTTATTTATTTCTTTATTCTCTAAGGCTTGAGAAATAGTACAACATAAGTTAAAATACAATTAAAAATGCATTGTAGATTAAAATACCCCAAAATCCATAAAACCTTTAAAATACATCAGTTTAAAATTCATAATTAAAAATTGGCTGGGTAGGTCTGCCAGAACAGATATTTTGCTGTTGAATCTCTTCTGGCAGGTCATTCCACAGTCCAGGGACAGCTGATAAGAAGGTCCTCTTGGTGACCTGGTTGGTTGAAGTAAATAGCCCCCAGAGGATCTGAGTGTATGGGACAGACTGTACGGGAGGAGGCAGTCCTGTAGGGAACTTGGACCCAAACCATGTAGAGCTTTAAAGGTAATAACCATCACTTTGTACTTTGCCTGGAAAGCTAATTGGCAGCCAGTGGAGTGATTTTAATATCGGTGTGATATGCTCAGTCCTCACTGTACCTGTAACAAATCTAGCTGTCATATTTTGGACCAGCTGGAGTTTCTGAACTTGGTACAAAGTTAGCCCAATGTACAGTGCATTGCAGAAGTCCAACCTTGAGGTTACCAGCATGTGCACTACAATCTTCAGGTCTTCCAATTCAAGGAAGGGGCACAGTTGGCATACCAGCTGAAGTTGCAGGCATTGCCAGCTGTAATCTGACCTCTGCACATCTACCACTGGTTCAGCAAGCATACATTGTCCATTTTGACATTTAGTTTAACTGTAACTGTGTACCACATGGCTAAAATATCTAGCCAAATTTTTGGATTTCCATGCCCGTTCCATTATTCTTTCTATTCCACTTAAGCTAATGGAGAATTCTGAAGAAATCAAAAGGTATAGAATTGCAGATGGTCCTAATGAAGATACTGCCCATCCGTGGATTGTAGATTTTCATTTTGTTCTCATGGACTAATACAGCCAGCTTTGTGTTTGTAGCAGTTTTCACATGAGCCAGTAAACTGGTACATGAACTACCTGGCTTTAGTTTAGCAGTGGTGTATACTGTACCAGTCCTCTGGTAACACAGAGTCAGGTCACACCAGCGCTGGCACGTCGGCCTGCTAGGACAATCAAACTACTACCTGTTTGTTCCTCCCCCTATGTCACCACTGAGTGGCCATGGGCAAGGGCATCCTGGCATCCGTGGAATCTGGTCAGGGTGGAGAGGATCAGCGCAGATGGTGGAACTTAATTCCACCATTTGTGCTGACCATACATATTCCAGTGTTAGTTGGACTTCACTTGCATATGTCACTCACTGGATGCTGCCTATACTATTTGTCAAGCCAGAATACATGCCTCTCCTCCTGGGCACCTTACCTTCCCAGCAACCCTTGGGCTAACTGGTGCAAGATCATTCAATGTGTTTCATGACTTGGTGGGGATTAGAACTCGGATTGTTTCAGTATAGCACTCTAACCAGTATACCTCTCTGGCTCTTCTTAGTAAATCCAATTTATTTTAAGTATGAGGAGAATAAATGGGCTCACAGCTGAAACTCAGAATCCATTTTGCCAGGCTGGAGTGGCTCCCCTTTTCAATGGAAATACTTCCATTGAGTGGGTGGGTTTGGAGTATGTTGTTTGGCACATATTCCTTCTTTTGTCCTTTCAAGATTGTTTCCACCTTGTAGAATATCAGTGCAGTAGAAGCCAGGTAACCATTTGGACATGGATGCATTTTGCTGCTGAGGTTATGTTCCTTCTTAGCATGATGCCTTTGGCCAAAAGTTGCTGAAAGCTCTAGCAGGGGTGTGTAAATGTGTGCGTCTGTGAGAGAAAAGAGAGTAGAGCTTTCTCCTTTTTTTCTCCTTTCCCTGAGAGGGATGAAGAGGAACATTCTCGGCATGGAGCGTAATACCTTTCAAGGCATCCTTGTTGCTGCTTATTAACCTTGTTGAGTGCCTGAATGGGACATGCTATATTAAGACACCTAAAGCGTTCACCTTTAGAATTCAGCACAAGGAACTGTAACCATTGGGTTGTTCAAAGCTTTGCTAGTCTCTCCCCGCCCCCTCCCACTCTCCTTCGTCTTTTTTTTCCTTGAAAATCCTTCTATTGTGCCAATCAAGCAGATGGTTTGCAGGAAATATAGCTTGGCCCCAATGACCGAAACTAATTTTAACTAGCTTTCCAAACCTGGCACGTTTGTTTTGCTCTTTCAAATCAGCTCCAAAAACAGCTGGCAAGGGAGAATTAAACCCATTAAAGACACATTTATAAGAAATTATATTCACATAGGTTGTCTGAATCTACCCCCTCCTCTTTCTCTCCCCCCCGACAAGGGGGAGAGATGAGTGCATTGAAATGAAAATGGCCCGCATACACTACCCTCCTTAACATCGCCTGAAAGTCTCAAAACATTTTACTAAATAGATTAACTTGACTATTGTTTTGCATCACATTTATCAGCTTCATTAAGTGAATAGCTGAACAAATATATTACGCATGCATGAAAAGCTCTTTTGGGGGCTGCCTTATTGTGTCCTTAGCCCTGACAGGTGGTTAACTGTGTGGTGGTTTTCTTTTTCTTTTTCTGCCCCCCACCCCATCCTAAAGAAAGAAGGGATCTTGGCTAGAGCAACAGAGACAAGACTTGGCAAAGGAACCTGAAGACGAACGTTACAGGCTTCCACCCCTTCCATTCAGACTGGCCAGACCTGAACGACCATGTTCTCAAATACAGAGCTGAAAGAACTGATCAGGTCAAAAGTAATTCACTGAAGTTTTGTCTCTGTTTCTTTGCTGGACCAAATGCAAGGCTGGTTAATTTAACACTTCTCTTCTTAATGTGTTTCTCTTGTCTACTCTGAACTTTCTTTTCCCATCTTCCATGTCTTTGCTTACAATCTTAGAAAAGTTACTTTTTAAGACTGTAACTCCTAGAATCTCCCAGTTAGCAAGGCCACTGGCTAGATTGGCTAGCATTATGTCCCAGGAGAAAAGTGTGATATAAAATGAATGAATGAATGAATGAATGACCTCTAAGTATGTGTATATGTCTATATATACATACAATCTGAATGTATTTGATTCTTCTTTAAATGTGTTTTACTATTCATGTAGACTAAAACCAGTATAATCTTATGGGATCAGACTTAGAATTTCCCAAATCATCTATTTATTCACAGAATGATGGTGTTTAGCACTTCTGTTGTATCAGTTGCTGGCCCATGATAAAATAAGGGGGTGCAGTGGTGGGGTTAGACCCCTCCAACCCACACTTGTGTCACATTCTGCCAATGATAACAACATTTAGGTTTTCCCACCCATTCTTGTGGATTTATATGCAATTATGTATGTTACTGCTGCTTCTTGTCCTCCTCCTCCTCCTCCATCTTCTTCTTCTTTACTTTAAATCCTTAGAAATAAATCTGATAGAATTGTTTCTGACTATAATTTTTTTTTACACATGCAGGTGTTGTTCTTGCAAAAAGTGATAGAAATGAAACTAGTGAGATTGAGTAACAAAACACAGCATCAACTTGTCAAAACAGAACTCCCAGTGGTTTGATTTTTACTTAATTGTAAACTTGCCTCTCAGTTATACAACTTCAGAGATGTGGTGGAGTCTTATACAAGGGTATTTTTTTCCCACTTGAGCAAACCCAAGACAGTTACTAACTGAGACAAAAGACACAATGGTGTCTCTTCACCTTCTTTTCCTGTACACAAGCCAGTGGCAGTTGAATATTGCTTCACCAATGGTAATGAGACAACATTCTTCAACATGAGGATAGAAGACTAGTTTAGGGGGCTCTGTTCTCCAAGACAAGCGACTGGCTGGCTGCTACTGTCTAGCAACTTTAATTCTCTTCTAGTGCTGACTAGACACATTATATCTATGTGTTTACTCACCATTGGATATGATTGATTTGGTCCAACATGATGCAAGTTGGCATCTGCCACTTGAGACTTTTGCTTCACTCTATCTAATAGAGGTAACACTACTGGAAGCCTTCAGAAAGTTGTAGGGCACACATGCCCTGTTTAACTTTTTTTTTTTTTCAAAACTAGGAGTGGATTATTGACTCCTCTTTTTACAGTTTTGGTTGTCTGTGCAGCCCCCAGAAGGTGCTATGAACAGAAAACAGAAAAGCCACCAGAGTTGCCCATCTGTGCATTACTAAGCCAAACATCTTTTAGCATTATGGCAAGCCAGTGGTGAGAAGTGCACATGTGAATGACTTCTGCTATTCACATCTACTCTGTAAACGTGTTTAAAAAAATATGTCTGAACTGTATTGAAGTATAAATATATCTTCTATGCAAGCTTCTCTTCAGGTACAGGAAATGTAAAGGATTAATTAGTAGAGAAAACACATGTTTAGAAGGCATCTATACTGTAACAGGTAAGATTCTCAGACTGGTTAAACAAATACAAAGGTGGTCTGTGTGCATATTCATATGAGTATGCGTAAGATGATGTCGAGCTAATAATCTTTAACTTCTATCAGAAACTGTTCCTTTTCATATACATTTTGTTAAGGGTAGACTCAGCACTGAAAAAATTAGTTACAAAAACAGCTACACAGAAGCAGAGTTAAGAAGTCCTTTGTTTTTATAATGAGTTACTTTGGTAACCAGTTATTTTTGGCAGTAATAGATTGGAATGGAGTTACTTTTTGCTTTTAATGACCATGGCTGCAATTCACTAATTGTCAGTGGAACAGGAATAGGCTGTCTGGGATCATTAATTACTGGGTATGTATGCTGACTAAGTCTGCGCAATCGGAGAAGGAGGAAGAATGGTCACATGGGGTGGCTACCACATACAGCATCGAGGAAAGATTTCTTTGTATTGTCTTTTGTATTTTTCTAAGAATTTCCATAGTGCAGTATCTGAATTGGCCACTTGGGGAAAATTCATTCCCATGTATTTTTCAATGCCACATAGCAATAGGAACTAGTTACAAGTAATTCAGTGAGCTAGCTCTTTGGATTACAGTAACAAATAATGACTGACTGGATGATTAAAGTGACAACTAAATTTATTAGTATACTATAAAAGTAACATTTCAAGCTCTGCACAAAAGTAACAAGCTACAGTTACTTTCTTCTGTGAAGCTCAGAAAATACAAGAATGAACATGGTCCCAAGCACTAAGTTCTTAAAAGCCACAGTGACCTTTGACTTGACTTCCTAGACTACTTTTACAAGGTTATCCCAAGATCACTGTAATATAACAACCTGAGAAATCACCTTAAGAATTGCAGTGTTATACCAAAGAATTGTCTAGTCTGGTCTTCTGAATATGATCAGTACTTCTGTTGCACCACAGTCTGCTTTGGACAAGCATATGAGAGGCTTGCTTGGGGTCTGGATATAGATGAATCCTAATTTCTTAAACTTTTGTTAATAGCAACAATATTCCAACTGTTCTGAATAACCTAGTTACCACTTTTAGTATCTTTGTTATTTCAATAATAACTATTTTGTGGTGGGCAGCCAAAACTGATACTACTATCTAAATATGGCTGTGTTATAGGCTGGTATTAAGTAATGTTAATATAAACATGTAATATGAAGTAATCTTAATGTAAGTACAGTTGGTCCTCCATATCCATGGATTCTGTATCCATAGATTTAACCAACCACACCTTGAAAATATTCTCTTCCCACAAAAATAAAAAATAAAAATAAAAATCCAAAAAGCAAATTTTGATTTTGCCATTTTATATATGGGATGGCATTTTACAACACCATTGTACATAATGGGACTTGAGCATCCACAAATTTTAGTATCCATGGGATACCAAGGGCCTACTATAACCTTAATATTAAAATAATCTTGGTCTCCTTTCCATTGAACTTTCCAATCTGTTTTTGATTAATTGAGGACATTTTATTTCTCATTGGCATATATGTTGTCAAGACTTTTAGTCTCAGTGTACCTCAGTTTCATTAAATGTATCTTCATCTGGTTGAGCAGACAGTCAGCATGGCAGAATCTACACAGCTATTTTGTTTATGGAAAAGAGTTCCTGGATTCAACCCCAGCTATTTAAAACAAGTATAATAAAACAATGGCCTAAATATTATTGTTAGTCCTGAACGCGGTAGATTACTATTCAACAATTGATTGTGTCTACTCTGGTTGGGATTAACCAACAGGATTCCAGCCAATGCCTTCCTACCCTTCCTTTTTCAAGTAAATGGAAACTTCGTTAAGACTTGTTTTCTTCTCCAGATTCCTTCAGTGTCCTTAAAAAGAAAAAAAAATCTTTTAACTACTTGAGGAGTGTAGTTGTCATTTGTGTATAATAAAAAATGCAGCAACAAAATTTTTGATTAGAGTTTAAATGCTGGCTTGCTAACCTAATTAATGGATTGTTAGTCTCAACTAGAGTAAAGCCATAGAATGAATGGGGCTTGTTAAATTTATCCCAATGTAAGACCCATTGATTCAGCAGGTCTGCTCTAGTTGGAATTAAATTGGATTTAGCCTTAAATGCTACATCGGGGGAGGTGTTGATTTTCTCACACCTGGTGTATTCTTCCATCAATCTTTTTAAAATGCCTATGGGGTTACAGAGGGGAAAGTCTTTTTTTTCTTTCTTAAAAACACAAGTCCCAGAGCAATGCAATTGAAAGAATGTAGTGGTTGTCAACATGAGTTTAGTATATGGGTGCTATGTAAAATATGGGTTTAGTTTTCATTAACAATTTCTCATAGTTATCATTTTTTTAAAAAATAAGAAACTCTTAAAAGAGGAAAAATGAGTTAACAAGAGTAGGATCCACAATTAACTTGAATGTTTTAAATCTAAAACTTAAGTATCCGTGAGTTTATTTTTGTTAGGATTCACAACAGTTTGGCAGCCATGAGTAGGAAGTTTTGAATTGTAGCCTACCAAAAGAGCATTTGGGACAGGAGGGGCAAAGTCCCACCAAATTGTTTAGCCCTTGATTCCTACAAACAAAATAAAGCACCTTGTCGTATAGAAGCCCATTGAGCAGGAATTACGGGTTAATGGGGGGGGGATATGAGGTGGCAGCGTGGGTGCTTGTTTATCAGGGAGGAGTTGTCAGTTGTTAGCAGAGCCAGTGAAAGGAAGGACGCCAGAATCCAAAGGCTGGGATAGCATTGATGTGAGGTAACGGAGTAATCGGATTGAAAGCTAGCTATAGTATTTATGTCAGTTCACATTTCGTCAAATGAATAATATGGGGTTGCTACCTAGCCCAGGCCCTGGCCCAGGGATTCAATTATAAAGCATCTAGGCCTCATTTGATTCAAATATAAATTAATTCTCACGGAAGCATTGGCTGATTAATATATTTGCATAATAGTGGTGTTGGGAACTGAACCATGGTTATTTGCAGGGATTTGAACAAGAAAAGCTTTAAATTCATTTAAAGATATGAACTGAGGAGTCACAGAAGCTGAAATACCTCTATAGGAGTCCTGAAGTCAGTTTTTAAGAAGGAGTTTGAGGTGCTAAATTCTAAGTACTGTAGGTCTGAACATGGTTTCATCAGAAAATTTTCCCCAACATCTGTTTTATGTTGTTTGCTTTTAAATGTATGTCCTATTCTCATATTTTTTTTCTTCCTTTTATGGAGCATGTACTACAAAGCATTATACTAAAGTTTATTGAGCTGTTTCCCTTGGAATAACACACAGCCTACTAAGTCTAAAAATTCTTATGAATTTTCATGATGGAAGGACACACTAAATAGTGATTTGAACATAAAACATAACAAAACTATGCAGCAGGTAGATTTTGCTGCTGGGTTTTTTGTTTCGTTCAGAGACTTAGGCCATTTCCGCACGGGGTGAGGGAATCACCCCGCGCTGCTACTTACCAGATCTTCTGGTTCCCTGGTCTGGTCCAGGCTGCTCCGGAGCAGTGTGTGCTCGTCGCTCCGCACTACTCCAGCGTCGAAAATGGTGGTTTCTGGTTGCTTGAGGGTCTCGACCAACCGCTGAAGCTTGCTGGTCTAAAGCCCACCCCCGGCAGACCACAGGCTCGCATTGGTGCGAGCCTGAGAATCTGCACAAGGAAGCAGGCTTGCCATGGCGTGCTCCATGCTTTTGAAAGACCTGGTTTTTTTGGTCTTTCAAAAGCATGCTGGACAACCACTTGGGGTCGTTCCTGTGTAGGCTGAGGTGCGGATCTACATTAAGTAGTCCGGACCCAGTCCGCTCCCAGGTGCAGACGTCCTCCCTGAAGGATGGACTGCACTGTTTCAAATACCCAGTGTGGAAATGGCCTTAAACCTAAACAGAGTGTGGGCTCCTCCACACTCTGCCCCATTTCATCTGAACAGTCTCACTGCAGAGACTTATGCAGACTGACTTAGGGCTTACACCTCAATGAACATCCATAGGATCGCAGGACTAGTTTTTCATGTTCCAGACAACTGTTGTTTCTTTTTACTGATATGGACAAATATGGATGCTCTTTCAAACCCTCTGTCTGTCCCATTGCAGCAGGGACAGTCCTTATTAATCTCTTGTCCTGCTTTTTCAGCTGCTCTTAAAACGTCCCAGTTTTTCTCTCCCCTTCTCCCTTTTCTCATTTTGTCCTTAGCTTTCTAAATTGCTTCAAACTGAACCTAAAAGGCAAAAGTAGTTTGTACTCAATTACAGTTGGCTCTCCACATTTGCTAGGATTAGGGGTTCAGAGCCCTCACAAAAGTGGAATAATTCAAATATCAAAAATGTGTGTGGGAAGGGAAATAGGTCATGGTGGGGAGAATGGACACCCAGGGTTGAAACCAAGTTAGAGAATGGAGAGAGAAAAGGAGTGTGTTGGCATGGTGGCTTTATATCTCCTGTCCCTCTCTCTTTCTCTCTCACTCATCTTCCTTTCTCTTTCTTGTTGCTGAAAATTTGGTTATGAGCCATTCTTAGCTGACCAAGCAGTGGCTGGAGGAGAAGGATGAGGACCAAAGACAGATTTTTAAAGAGCTACATGGTCTATCGGATTTGCTGAAAGGGAAGGTTCTATTAGAAAAGAAGCACCTGAGATGGGGGAAGGCACGTGTTGATGAAATCAAATCCAAGAAACTTAAACCCAAAATGTGGAGGACTGACCGTAACTCAGCAGGGGAGAGGGAGAGGATACTTGACTTTCCCAGTAGGCTCAGGCAAAAGAAAACTGCTGCAACCTCTTCTTGCTTAATGTATCCTTCCTCATTAATAACTTTTGCCATCTTGACTACACTCAGATGTTGCTTGGCCACAGGTGTCCAAGTTTTATCCACGAAGTATTGAAGGGGATGTTCTTTCAGATAATGACTTCCACAGAAGTAGAAAGGGAACCTTATTTCCCATTGATTCAACATTACTTCCTCTGTATTTATGGACTTAGCCTACTGGGAAAGGCAAACATCTGAAATGTTACCATAACATTTATTGATTTCTTCCTGAGTCAGATGTATAATCACAGTAATGTTGGCCCCAGCTTGCCTGCCTCCACATCCAGCTTGACTTCACTCCTAAATCCATCCCCTTGGAATATTGTATTTTTCCCTGCCTCCACTCAAGATCTCCTCCACAGGAGGAACTCTATTTTTATATCAGTGAAGTAATATGAGATATGTTGTAAATGTAATGTAATGTTTGTGTATTTAATATGAAGTATATGTAATAAATATGTAATAAATTTTAATTCTGTGAAAACCTGTGTTTCTTTTCTTTTCATCTTGTATATACATTTATATGTTTTAACCTTTGTTTATGACTGATGCTTTGTTTATGCTTGTTGATGCTCAGGTTTGTCTTTTGAATAGGTCTTAGTGGAAAGGCTTAAAAGAGTGTTGAGAGAATGAATTCAATATGATCAATGCGGATTTCTTCCAAAAACACAGTTAAAAAGTAATATCAGGATGGTATTAAATATTATAGAATACTATGAAAAACATCGGGATATTTCTAGGTACTGAGAAGGTATTTGATAACACCCACTGGAATTTTATGCTGGAATTACTAAATAAAATGAATTTGAGCAATGATTATATAAAACTATGACCTAGCAATACTGCTATAAAATCCAAGATCAAGCATGGAGAAATTACTTGAAGTCTTACAAGAATCTGGTGAGTTAGCAGGCTTCAAAATAAACAGATCAAAAACGGTAACTATTACAAAGAATATAGAAAAAAAGCAAAAATTGGAATTGAATAAACAACCAGACTTTGAAATAGAGAAAAAGGAAATAACTCAGAGTAATAATAAAAATAAAGAGAATAAAAAGAAAAATACAGATTAATTTGATAACAATTAGAAACCAATTTGGAATAGAATAAGAGAAGACTTTCACTGCTAGGAAGAATCTCTACTTTATTCTTTTTATTTAAAAAAAATCATTTTATTCAAATTCACATATAAAACAAACAATTATAACTGTAAATTTACTTGAATTATTTTTGATCTTCCACACTGATTTAGATTTCATTTTCTATATCTCTTGACATGTTTATATTAATGTACCACATTATAATGATAATATTACATGTTAGTTCTTGCATTTCCATCTCCATATTCCAGTTCCATGGTATATATCCAGTTGCCCCCTCATTGATTATCTAAACCATGAATTACTCATTTTCATCTGACAGTACCCAGCAATTACCCATTACAATTTGCCATTCTTTTTGAATCTCATCGTCTGATTTCCCTTTTAGTCTCTGGGAGACTATATCAGCATTTCTATTTTCAATAAATGTTCCCCACCATTGCTCTATTGTGGGTATTTGCTGAGTTTTCCAAAGCTTTGCATATTCAATACGAGCTGTTGTTATTATGTACAGTATTATTCTCCAATACTTCTTTATACCAGTACCTTCAAATACATTTGTCATATTTAACAAGTACAATTCTGGTATCTTTGCAAACTGAACTTTCATTAGTGCACAAATTTTGTTATGTATTTCACTCCAATACTTCTTGGCGTTAGGACATGTCCACCACATATGAAATATCGTACCGACCTCTTTCTGACATTTCCAACACAGACCAGTACCTGTATTATAAATCTTTTTTAGTTTATCTGGTGTCATGTACCATCTATGAAACAGCTTATAATAGTTCTCTTTCAGATTCTGAGCTACTGTAAATTTTTGTGTTCTTTTCCAACTCTGTTCCCAGAAATCTAGTTGAATTGAATGTCCTATATTCTGAGCCCACAAAATCATTGCTGACTTAATTGTTTCTTCTTGCCTTTCCTGCTCTATTATTTCTTGATATATATGAGATAGTAAATGAGGCAGGTTTTCAAACAACCATTTGATCACTCCAGTTTTCTCTTTTGGTTCTATTCCATATGTTTTTAAGTCCATCTGAAATCTTTCAGTTAACTGTCTATAAGGGAACCAATTTAATATTATTCCTTCTTGTTCCAGTTTTTCTCTTGTTTTAATCTTAAAATTATTTGAAATGTTCTTCTCTAATATATCTTCATATCGCAGCCATTTATCTGTTTCATCTTGAGCCCTAATTCGAGTTTCTTGCAAACATATTATGTCCAGATTTTGTATTTCCAAATGATAAAATATTTGTCTTCTTTTGTATTCAGAGTTAAACCCCTTAATGTTCCAAGACTATACCTTTAAATCCATTTTGATGAATTATATTAATGTCTTATTTCTGAAAATAGACTTCTAACTCCCCTTCTTCTTGTTCCAAAACTCCTTGTTCTGCTTCTGCTTCTGCTTCTCCATTGTCTTCTTCTTCTAGGAGTTGTTCTCTTTCCTCATCCAGAGATTCTTGTTCCTGATCTTTCTCTCCCTCTGGGATGGCTTTTTGTAAATCTTTCTTCAGTCTTTCCATCATTTCTTTTGCTTTGTGAACTGAATTAAGCCTGTATCTCTGCTGTTTATATGTAAAAGAAATACCTTCAATTTTTTCCCATTAGTAACTGATCTGCCACATTATCAAAAGATTTGCCAACGGTTTGTACTCTTGTCTCTTCTTTAAAATTTGGTAAGGTATATCTTTAAAAATTCTGACTTCTTTATCTTCAATCTTCAATAGTCCATCGTAACTTCGTTGTAATATTTTATCTCTTACCATTTTCCTCGTAAAAGTTATAATAGCGTCTCTTGGTAATTTTCTCTCTCTCGCTACTCTGGAGGATACTCCGAACATTCTGTCAGTATATGTTTCCAACTTGTCCTCATCAATATCAATAAATTCTGCCAAGGCCAGTATCATTTTTTCATACAAATTCTCTGCTGTGGTCTCAGGAACACCTCTAAAACGAAGACATCTTTCACGATATCGTAACTCCTGCAGGGTAATTTGAGATTCATCCTCTTGTTGCTTCCCTTTCACCTCCGTCATCTCCTTTTCAACATGTTTAACTTGTTGTTTTATTTCCTTAGTGTCTGTTTTCAACTTAGTCACATCCTTTGTTATGTTTTCCAGTTTCTTCCCCAGTTTATCTATTTCTTGTTTCATATCCGTTCTCATCTCTTTCCTTGTTTCTTTTAAATCCCGTTGAATATCTTCTCATATGCTTTTGAACTCTTCCATCATCTGCAACATAAGACCTTGAGATTTCTGGGGTATATCTGGTGATGTTCGTTTGACTGTCTGGGTAGTCATTGTTGCCGTCACCACCGCCACTCCTCTTCTTGTTCTTTGATCCATGTTATGTCTTGCACTCAGTGACTAAGTTTTCTTAAGAACTAGAATTTTGTCCTCTTCCTCCTTCTTCTTCTTCCCAACTTTACAAAACTTAATATTTAAATATAAATGATCTTGACCTTATGATATAACAATATCCAAGTTTACTATAATAGTTTAGAAGTTCTATGTACTTAATTCTACAATATTTTATAATATATACTTAATACTTTGATACTTAATACTATAGCAATATAAAATTCAATTCATTGTATATATAATTTCTTCACATAACCCTTAAATTCCCTCCATGTTTAACAAAATCACACATCCCCTGCTTAAATTGATTTACATTATCCGGACTTACTATAATAGTTCAGAAGTTCTATGTACTTAATACTGTAATGTTTTATAATATATACTTAATACTTATTATTACAGTATAAAATTCAATTCATTATATTTATAAATTCTTCATGTAGCACTTAAATTCCCTCCATGTATAACATAATCACATATCCACAGCTTAAACTGATTCACATTGAATTAGAATTGCCAAAGCACAATCATTGTTTTTTTAAAGAAAATCTAATAGTCAGTTTCTGCCTAAAATTGTAATATAAAAATATGTATGTATGTATGTGTGTGTGTGTGTGTGTGTATATATATATATATATGCTATACAAGTATAATATATGTATGTTTATTCTATGTAATTATATATATATATTTAACTAGAAACAACAAATAAAATGAATAATTATATTGTGTTCAATTCATTCAGTAGATTCAATAGGCTGTACCTAGGTCCAAACCAGTCCAGTTCCCCCTCACAACCAGTATTGTAATTCCTCCCTCCTTTGGAGCTGTTTCAAGATCTTGACGGTGAGATATTCTCCTTCACTGTTGATAGCAGGAGTCCAAACCGCTCCACAGCGTGGGGGTGGAGATCTCTCTGATTTTCCTGTCCTTCCGGCACAGCCATGAAGAAGAAATCTCCCTTGTAAATATTTTTAAATCCAGTAATGGTTCTCAAAAACAAAGAGGGAAAAGTCGTAGCTACAAAGATTCAAACTGATGCTGTCTGAAGATTACAAGTCACCTTAAATGCTCAGTCTACAATCCAGTAATAACACAGTTCCAAATTTCACAATCCAAGAAAATAGCAGTTGAAAGTTCCGTCTTCAAAAAGCTCAAAAATAGAAAGGGAAAGAAAAAGGCAAAAAAGAAAAACCCCCCACTATAGTTCCAGATACATTTCAGTCACCGTTGAGGAGAATTAAGAGCTATTCAGGCCTAGCTGGGCACACCCTCAAGGCTAGGAGCTCAGATGTTCTCTGACCCTGCCTTGCATGACTGCAAATTACTGAGACATCTAATACATAGTACATTTCATGATTAGTAAAGTACATGTAATGATATATGAGCTATTCTTCTATTAGTAGTGATATATGAGCTATTCTTCTATGATATACAAGCTATTCTTATATTAGTAAGGTATATAATGATGTATTAGCTATTTGTCTTTTTGCTTGATTGCCCTTACACAATGATTGCTAATATAGCGATGTAAACTACTGGGTTATAAAAGACAGCTGTTGCAAATAAACGAGCAGCATTCCTCATGCTCTGGAAGATTATCTCTGTGTCTTTCGTTACTTCAGCCGTGTTACAAAGTCCCGATATTCCCAAAGAGAAGCACATATGAGAGGTCCCAAATTCCTCTATTTACAATTCCAAATTCCACTATTCACTAGTCCAATCCTGATGGTTTTATTATGTACAAAAAGAAAAAAAAGGCAAAAAAGAAGTCAAAGTAAAGCGAAGATACACGTAGTCTCAGTCTCTCCACTCAAGAAGAACAAGAAAGAACAGACGTAACATTGAACTCTCCAATTATATTCAGTTATATTCAATTCAGTTCATAACTTATTCAACTCAGCTCCCTTATTTTAATAAAGTCCATATCCTTAAATTTTATGTCTTCTTGAAAAACAGCTGGGGAGATCTATTACAGTTCATCGAAATACACTCTGTCTTCAAACTGTTAAAAATCCACCTTAAAAATAACACCGTCGGCCATTGCGTACTCACTGTCAGCTGGGTCACTTCGTACTCCCACTCCTATTCACCGTTGCCAGTCCAAAGTTGTTGCGGTTCCAGTATTTTAAAAGTTGATGGCTGCGCTTGTGCTGCATGCACAGGATCCTGTTGGATCCGTTGTGGCCCTACGGCCCCAGAAAGAGCTCAACGCCAGTTTCAGGACCCCCTGTGGCCTCTTCTGCACCCCCTTTACCGGGGGGAGGGGTGTCTAGCTGCTTTAGATGGTAAAAAAAAGCGGCTGGATTCCAGCTGGTGATAGCCTGGAATCGCGGAGTTTCATTCCGTGCTACCACTCATGTGCGCCATGCGACCAGAAGTCCGAATCTCTACTTTAAAGATGAATGTACTCCCTAAAATGATATTTTTGTTCCAGAATCTACCAATTATTACAGTGATAAATCATTTAGACAGTAGTATAAAAAGCTCTTGAAGTTTGCCTGTCAAGGAAGCTTAGGATAAAATGGAAGACATTACAAGACACAAAAGTAAGAGATGGATTAGGTTTGCCAAATTTAAAATTATACCACCATGCTTGTAGTACTTCTTGGATTTCTTGGATAATAGATTGGATTCAATTAATAAAAGATTACTTCGACCTGAAGGCTGTAATTTGAATTTTGTATGGCATATTTATGTATGGTATAATAAAGCCAGTGTTAATAAAGAATTCAGTTGATCATATTATCAGAAAATCTTTACTAAGAATCTGGTTAAGATATAAAAAGATTTTATCTGAAAATCCCATTATGGCTATCTCCACATGAGACTTTCCATAAACAAGGAAATTTAGACAGAGGAAGCCGGTTAATATATAAACATTTCTTGAAGAAATAGAAGAACAAGCATAGAATGAAATCTAGAGATGAGTTGCAAACAGAGGGTATTGCTTGTCACTGGTTAACCCATAGACAAATAACGGAAAGACCTAAAATAGATTTAAGGCTTGAAGGAGTTGAGATCAATAACACAGTTTGATTCTCAAATTTTACAAGAAAAAAGATTGTGTAATAAATATATATATAAGATATTAATAAAATTAAAATTGGAAGAAGAAACAATAAAGGAAAATATGAATAAGTGGACTTAGAATATAGGATATATGATACAACTTGACCAATGGGAAAAGTCAGGAATAAAAATTTACAATTTACAAGAAGGACAGATTAAAAGAATATTATTATAAAATGCTATATAGATGGCACATGATACCAAGTAAATTAGCAAAGATTTACAAAAAAACAAAAGATCAATACTAGAAATGATGAGAAAAAGAAGGATCTTTCTTTCATGTGTGGTGCCATCGTGATAAAGGGGAAAAAAGATACATAATTTGATAACCTAAATATTGAATATTGACTATCCAATGATATCAGAAATTTATTTATTTGTTAAATATGCCAGACAGACTGGACCCAAATATTGAAAGGAAATATTGGAGAGTATTATTGTATGTGATAACTGTAGCCAGAATAATATGTAAAAATAGAAAAATATTTAAATCCCCTTGGAAGAAGAAAGGTTGTTAAAGTTATATGATATGTATGAAATAGATAATCTTACTATGTCACCAAATGATAAGATGTTAAGACATGTTAAAGAGGACTGGAAGGAAGTTAGATCATTATAGGAAGAAAAATGGGGGAAATTAGCAGCTTTACAAGAGTAACAAAAATCAGGATAATAATCTCAAACAATACAAAGTAGCAGTAAAATATATTGTAGCTATTATACAATAAATACATATTAAAATTCTACTAAGTTGTCATATTTAACGTATATAGAAAGTTATAAGATCTGAAATCAAAGGTAAATAACGTAATAAAAATTATAATATGGTAATATTAGAGATATATTTAAGTAAGAAATTAGATTGTAGATCTCATTATTAATATTGATGTAGGAGAATGGATCAATAATGTATTTATTATATTAGAGATAATAAGATGTCTACGAGAACTGCAAAGGGGTTTGATATGATAAAAGGAAAAGAAGTTATTATGTACTGATATGTCTTTATTATAAGAACTATATGTTATTTATGTTTAGTATAGAACTATATGTTATATGGAATACTACATGGATAAGAGCTTTATTGAATTTTTATTGAATAATTTAAAAAAAAAAAGAATAGATCTTTAACTATAATAAATTTGATGGTGTGGATTGTTTCTTGGTTTTCCAGTCAACTTCATTTATCCCACTTCTGCATTAATTTTCAATTGTTTGAAAAGTCTGCATGAAAAGTCATGCCTCAGAACTTCGATTTCTGTACAGTTTTGCCTAATATGGAAAACTTTGCAAGAATTCTATCCACATTTCTATATACTATTTTCACTTATAAATGCATTTTTTCCTCGTTTCCACCCAATGTATGCATTTTAGTAAACAGGGCTGATCATCTATCAGCTTGTTACCTCAATGCTGCTTTCTGATAAAAGACATGGGGGAGTTTACTTATCTTACAACTCCCAGAATCCTCTAATAATGATCATGCTGACAGGCATCTAGAAATTCTATGGTCCAAAAAGGTAGCCTTTCCAAGCTTTGCTTTAAAGATGGAGCAATGAAAACTAGTGGAAATAAGTCCAGTGTTGCACTTGTGCATTTATTCTACAAATGTCCACTATTTATTCTACAAATGTCCACTTAAAACACCATAGCTGATGCCGAAGGTCCCTCTGCCCCTTCTAGTTAAAAGTATACAAGGAATTTTGTTTGTTTGTTTGTTTAATTTATAACCTTCCTTTCTCCCAGAAAGGGACCCAAGGTGGCATACAACCTTTTAAAAACACAACTAAAAAACTGTTAGTACAAAAATTAAACCACAATTAAAACAAACTAAAAGACACAAGTTAAAAATGCAAGTTAAAAGCAGTTTTAAAAACACATATAAAACATAATGAAATAGAAACACTGCACCACCCCACCACATTAAGACCAAATGCTTCCTTAAATAAAAAGGTCTTTACCTGCCAGTGGAAAGACAATAGGAAAGGGGCCAACTGGACCTCCTGAGGAAGGGAGTTCCACAACTTGGGAGCAACCACCAAGAAGGCTATTGTATCCTCGCCAAGTGTGCCCATGATGGTACGGGAATGCTGAGACTTTCTCCTATGACTCTGGGGAGTTGCCGCTTGTCAAATTAGAAAGTACTAGCCTATAATGATCAGTGGATTACTAGCAATATTTTCATCTGGGTTCCATTTTGCTTCCATCATGTAATACTTTTTCCTTTTTTAGAAATGCATTTTATGGCTCTTTTTCATGGAAGGGGGGAATGTTGCAGTCCTGGTCTGTTTCTGGACTTCCCACAGGCATTGGGCTGGCCACTATAGCAAACAAAATACTGCAATAGACAGATGTTGGATCTAACATAGCAGGATCTTAGCACACACATATATATATATATATATATATATATATATATTACACACACACACACACACACATACACACACATATATACATATGTTTGTGATTTACAGATGAATCTTGTTTTTTAAAAAGTGGTGTTCACGGTACAAAAATAGATGAAAACAGCAAAGGTACCCAAATGCTTCTTGGTATTTTTAGGAGAGTCACTGAAAGAACCGGCCTTTTACTCAGAGTTTTGAGAAGCTGAATGAGTAATGTAACTTACTAGCTATTCCACAATGGGATATGTTCAACAATATTTATGTGAGCTTTGTGGACTAAGAAACACTTGGGTGGCAATGAATTGTCAGTTCCTATATCAATCTGCCAAGTATGAATGGGCCTTAGTGAGCCTGAACTCTAAATTCAGGAACCTGTAAAGCCAATAGAGACCATGCATGATATTGATATGACCTTAATCTCTGAGGATATAAATTAATCCATTTTATGCAAGAGAGCCTCATTCTGCATATTTGCATTTGTAATGTTTTCACATTGGACATTTTACTAAGAACTAAATAGCCTAGTATTGCTCCTCAAGTGAGGACCAATTAATGTGATTATTCAATGACTAGCTATTGTATATGTTTACCATGTGTTAAGTCAGCTTCCATTTGTGACCACAGCATTAGTACTACAAAAAGGCCTGTTTGTGGTAACTGAATCTGTATTGAGACACTTGCGTAGTTATCATATGAATAATGTGGTTGCATGAATTGTCTCTTGGACTTCGGTCAGTGTGCTTATGTACTTCATAAATTTGATGCCTCTACTATCCTTTGCTTCTAACACTGAGAGTTAAAAGAACGCTATTATGAAGGAACAGCATGCTGTGTGGGGCTACCATTTAAAAAATGTCAGTTTTACATATTCTCTGGCCTTTTGGAGCAATATGCTTGGAAACTGTTACTAACATTCTGGAAGGCAGAATCCTCAGTCAATGAAATAAATGTGTTCTTGAGCATTAACTCTTTAACAGAAAATTTGGTACCAGAGATAGAAATAGCATGAAAGGAAGGCACGTGTGCTTGAGCAATAGGCAAGGGAATGGGAGTGGGAGAATGTAGAGGAGAGCGTGTAAAGCTGCTCCATCTCATTTGCTTGCCTTTTGCCTGGATGCATCGAAGGAAGACACACATGCTCAGGTAAAAGGTAAGCAAATGGGGTGGAGATATGCATGTGTACCTTTTCCGCATGCGGGCCTCCCCATTTGCCTTGGCTTGCCTTTTGCCTGGGTGCAGAGAAGGAAGGCATGTGCGTCCAGGCAAAAGGCAAGAGAATGGGTGGGAAAGCTCTAGAAGGGAATGAGAGGGAGAGTGCTCACTTAGATGGGGGGAGGGTTATTTGTGTGTTGTTGTTTTTGTGATGGTTCTGCACCATGAACCCTTGTGAAAGTTGAGTGGCCACTGTATTAGGTACTTAATGGGACAAGGTGTTGGGAAAACATCTTGTCCATTCTTAAAGTGCTATAGAAGCTTCTAATATGTTTCAGCACATAATTTAAGGTGCCTAGAAATATTTCTTGAGGCCTGGATACCTGAGAGAATGTCCTCTTCCCATATCAGCAAGTCCTCTTCTGCATGTGAACACAACCTAAGATGAGGTGAGAGGCAACCAGAGACAGGATTTTCTCTATAGTAGTTTCATAATTAATAGACTCACAGAGGTTCATGTGACATCTCCATTAATGTCTTTTAAGTATCTGACTGTTCTTTTAACTTTTGCTAGACTGTTCTGGTGTATTTTCATCTCTTCTGTGCATGTTTTTAGTACTGTCCTTTACTGTTGTAATCACCTCTTTTATTAGTTATTGTTTTACTGTGTTATTAGGATCTTGTTTTCTTGGCAAACTTTCTATGTGGATAGGTGAAAGGCATCCTGTTGGTTAATCCCACCTAGAGTAGAGTTATTCAATCAATTCTTCAATGGTGAGTCAACATGTAAGTAAACATTATTGATTCAACTGGTCTATTCTAGTCAAGGCTAACAACAGGATTTAGGCATGTGTGTGATATGTTACTAACTATTCTTATTTGCAGTTTCTACAGCATCCTCCACAGATGTTTCCATTGTCCGAGATATAGTACACAACCAGCATAGAGAATACCATCCTAAATATATATATTAGGGCCCCTAAATATTCCTATTTGGTGTCTATTTACCCTGCCACCAAATATACACATTCCTAGCCAGCCTCAAAATCTCTATTTCACAGAAAACATGCAGTGTTGAAGAACATTCCTGGTCATTCCATGTGTAGACTGTTACTTTTTGAGGACTACTTAAGTAGCTATGACTGTATGGAAGTTCACTCCACCTGTTATTTTTTTCCTTAACTCCAATTCCCTCCCCTACTTTATCCATTCCTGCTGCCACCCCAGAAAAGTTGACCATACCTATTTTATCAAACCTGTCTTTCAGCTGTCTTCTTTTATTCCTGCTGTAAAGGTATAACTGAGCCCATGAGACAGAGATTCCTCATTTGTAGGAATTCTTCTCCAGATTACAACCCATTCAAGAAAAGTTTGAAGCGTTGTTTTCTGAGCTATAAGCATGGGAAGAACATTCTGAGCAGAGGGATCACAGGGGAATTAACATAGAATGTACAAAGGGTGAGCTGTATTTATTAACAGTAGTTATTTACAAACAGTTGTTAAGCCCCAGCAGTCATTCTTGCAATGTTAAATTAATTGTATTTGGTGGTTTTCAAAAATATGCATTAGACCTGTTCATGTCACAGAGGACAGAACTGAGCCTCTTGATAAATTATGTTCAGTTGTTTTCACATTGTAATATGTCTTCCAGTTATGGCTACCTTGAGTTCAGTGTCAGGCAATCTTGGGAGATTGCAGAGTCTCTCACTGTTTTTTGAGTACTACCATTTCTGATAGATTCATTTATTATTATGTATAGACTGTCCTATGTTAATTGCATTGGGCATTGTTGGAAAATGATGGCATATATTAACGTTAGAGGATAAGCAGCTGTGCGAGTCTCTGAAATAGTCCTGTAATAGTAATGCCAGTAGAAAGGGGACAGTGTTGGCATTTTGGGTTTTCTCATGGCTGGGTTTCTGTATCTGTTTTGCAGAGTCTGTTGCCAGTAAGTTGCCATTTTGATTTGGGCAGCTAGCTGAAAGGAAGTATAGGGCTACCTCTCAAGAGCTGTAATTGTCTACCATCTTGCTGTAGATTGGGGTGGGGAAAATATGGCCCATAGAAGACCGCCCCCCAAGGCCTCTGATCCTCCAAACTTAACTGGGGATTTTCCACCCAGAAATTATTAAAAAATGGGCCCAAGCCATAAGAAATTGCAGCAATAGGTCTCATCATTCTATAACCCCCCAAATCCTTTGCATACCACTGGTTGAAAACTAGCCCAAAGCAAAATTGGAAATGACATGACTAGACACCATTTCTGGTTTGCTGAAAGCAGAGAGGGGCAGCTTACCAAGAGGGTAGTAAGTTCAGTTGCCCATGCCTCATGTAGATCATGGAGAGTAATAAAGAAGGGTAAGGAGAAAATATTTATTTTTCCTAAAAGTGTTTTATCCAGGTGGTCAGTTGCTATTCTATTACCACTTTCTGTCAGTTTTTTTTTACACTGTACTTTTTGTAAAAGGAAAGAGAAGATTACTCTGGCCATTCCAGAGGTAGTGAGAGTGTTCTGAATGGAGCTTAGCTGACCAAATGCTTTAGTCAGGGAGAAAGAACCTGCACCCAATTCTGGCACTTAGGGTCTGATACTTGGAAAAGCTACCTAGGTGCATGGTTATTGGCTGGAGGATTCTGGGTGCTGTACTTTTTTCAAGGCTCTGACAGGAAACTACAGAGGTGGGAGATGTTACCTTTTGGGATGACAAATCTAAGAGCGTGTTCGTATCATAACATTCTGGGGCCCTATCACACTATGCAATTATAATGCTATGATTTAACTTTAACTGCCATGGCTGCATCCTATGGAATGTAGGGAGGGCATTTAGAATTCTCAGCCAGAGAGCCTCTCTAGCATCAAATGAAAAACCCAAGGATTCAACAAGATGGGACCCTGGTAGTAAGGTGGAATAATA
>CAOLHI010003092.1:0-202692 GCA_948474755.1 Ctenosaura bakeri | reverse complement strand
AAAGAAACTACAATTAGTTCAAAACGTGGCTGCAGGTTGCTGGAGCAGCAAGAGTTACCAAGTTTTCAAAACATCAATAAAGAGTATATAAAACATACAGTCTGCAAATACTGCACTAATCATAGTAGTGATAGTAGTGGTAGTAGTAAAAACACAGTGACTGAACATACAAACGTTTGCATAGCACTTTCAGATCTTCATGGTGCTTCACATGTATGATGTAGGCCATTTCCGCACTACACTGTTATAGTGCTATTATTCCACTTTCAACCTCCTGTGGAATCCTGCGATTTGTAGTTTCCTGAGGCCAAAGAGCTCTGTGGCTGAGAATTCCAAATGCCCCTCCTTAAACTGCAAATCCCAGGATTCCACAGGATGTTGAAAGTGGAATAATAGTGCTATAAGAGTGTAGGTGGAAATGGCCTTCATTATAATCGTAGAATACTGTTCTAAAACAGGGCCATCCTTCATACTAAGGAATGCAGATAAACAAGGGCTGAGACTGAGAATAGCTTGCCCAGGACAACCCAATGAATTAATTCCAGAAGTAACATTAAAATTAAGGGAGTCCTGATTCCATACCCTCTGAGTGTCCTGAATTGGTAGGAACAGTCTCAATAAATCTCCTGTTGTCCCAACATTTTCAGCTGTTTTTAAAATGGCCCAGTTTTGCTCTCTTTCTCCCACTTTCTCCCTTTATTCTCATCTTGCTTCAATTGCTGCAAAGTGAGTTTAATGTGCAAAAGTAGTCTGCACTCAAGAAACAAGGGAGATAGGAAGGGGCAGAATCTTGGCCTTATAAATACACTTAGCCAAAAGTAAACTGCTCCAACCCCTCCTAGTATATGAGTTCTTCCTCACTGATAACTTCTCTAGTCTTGATAACATGCTGATGTTGCACACACCCTCATTTTCACCTGTGAAATGTTGGAGAGTATGTGCTTATCGCTCAGGCCCAAATCCAGTAAGACAACTGCAGTAGCACCATGATTGTTTTTCTCCTTCTACAGTCCCACCAGGTATTCTGGAGAGTTTGTCAGCCTTTCAAAGTGTTTTTGGGTTTTTTTTAGGAAATGTGAGGGGACTGCAGGAGGAAGGGGGCATTGTGTTCCTCCAGCTTGACCTTGTGAAAGCTGCTTGGCCACTAGACTACACCAGCTGCTGACAGTCAGTGTACCAGTTCTAAGACAAACCATAAGTTTGCCTTAAGTAAGTTTATAAAGTTTATTAAATAAGTTTATCATTCTCTTATCTTTTTAAAAACTCCATCTGTCCACCATTTCCATTATCAGTGAGGTGTAAAAGAGAAAGGATCCAAATGTATTAAAATACTGTAATAACCTATTTCCTGGAGTGTGTTGCCAAAACACACAATTGAGTTGAACCATTGAAACATGCTGCATGTGAAACCTACAAAATAGATTTCCCTGAAGGCTGCAGTTACTCATGGTATGCAGAGATTAATAATGGAATAATGACCTCTGAGGTCATTATTAACCAATAAATATTTAATAGTTGATTAAAGATTTTCATGACTGGAACAAACTGAGGAAAAGTTTTGCAAAGGGCAGTTTATGTCTCTCACCTTTGCCACTCTCCTCAGCCTTCATGAAATTTTGAAAAAAAGTTTTTTTTAATAGATATAATAATGACATTCAGACAGCAGCTGCCGCCACTTCTTCTTCCTCCTCCTCCTCCTCTTCCTTTCTTATTCCTTTTCCTTTTCTTCCAGTATTGTTTTTTCCAAAATAGTTGTTAATTTAATTCAGAATCTTTCAGTACAACCTGTAAAGACTGGGCCAAGATGCTTTGTTGCCAAGGTGGTTGCTCCTATCCCACAGCACTCCATGGGCTGAAGTTGGGAATGGTAGCTGAATCTACCTGCCTTCAGCCCTGTCAACAAGAGACTGTTAACTGCCATCCTTGAAAGTACAGGGACTGAGGACAGAGTGTGCAGCAGGATGCAACTGCCTTTCCCATTATAGGGCCAGTAAATTGTAGGAACAATCGATCAGAGTTAACACTTGTGGTTCCATAACTTCAATGTAAAAGATGAACAAATATTTAACACTGCAACCCTAAGCATTTTTTCTGCAAAGTAAGCACCAGGGCGTTCAATGGTACTTTCTCTCAAGAAAATATGAAATAAGATTGCAGCAACATTTCCTCCATTGAAATCGATATGATGTAGAAGTACTGGAACTTGGTTGCTTGCAATGATGTGGATTTTCTGCAGGTTCTGGAGTGGAACATGTTCTGCTGCCCAGAACTAATGGAGATCAAATGTAGCATGTTCATTTGACTCACTTTTTAGTTTTGTTCAGTGAATCTACATCACAAATCAGGAAGGCCAGGATCCACTCTTCCATCTGTCATGAGTGCAACACATGGCTTCAGGCAAGCTGCACTGTCCTTCTCCTTTATCTATGACATGACATACTTTCTTACAGTTCCAGTTTGTCAGGGACAGTCCCAATTAATCATCCACCATCCCACTTTTCCAGCTGCATTTAAAATGTCGCAGTTTCTGTCTCCCACCTCTCACCTTGTTCTTTTTTCCTCAGCTTACTTCAGTTGTTACAAACTGTGGCTATTTCCACACAACAATACTCTTCTGCATCATTGTGCTGCAGTCCCAGGTCCAGAAAGGACTGCATCAGCAACGCTCTCCTCCACACCTGCACATTACATGCAGAAGCGAGTGCAATGGCATCACCTCTTCCTTCCACAGTGCAGCTGGGTGCTTTCCATTGCTGCAGCACAGAAGGAAGCATTGGCACTGTGTGTCCACAGCTGCCACATGGTTGAAAGTGATGGGAGTGCTGTGTGATTGCAGGTGCAAAACAGATTTTTTCTGTTTTGTGAAAATCGCATGGGTGCGACACTTGGGGATGGGATGGCAGTGGGCTGGCGACAACATCATGTGGAAGTCGACCTGCCAACCACTGCCATCCTGTCCCAGAAGCGGCATAGCCCTGTCATGAGGAAACAGTGTGAGTTCAAAGTGCCCATGTAATTTGCATTAGTTAACTCAGCAGCAGAGAGAGGACAAGAGGAAGTAGAATCTTACCCTTCCCTATTGATGGGTAGGAAGCTGAAGGATCTTTGTGCACAGGTTATCATTTCATCTCTTCTCCCTGTGGAAGGACATGGTCCACGAAGGGAAAGAAGAATAGTAGAGATCAACAACTGGCTCTGAAGATGGTGCTTCCAGGAGCGATTCGGATTTTTGGATCACAGCCTCCATTTCCATGAAGATGGTCTTCTGGCAAGGGATGGCCTTGCCTGTTGTAAGGTGCATTACAACAGTCAGCTGGAACGTTTTTGCTAATAGTCTCGCAAAATGGATCAGGAAATCTTTAAACTGAGTTTGATTGGGGAGGGGGGCAGTATTATTCTGGACAAGGATTCAGTGAGTGCTGCAAAAAATAGCCCAAATGATATAGATAAGGCAGGCCAAGTAGAACTAAAGACCAACAGGGAGAGGGAAAGTAACTTTAGTACAGGACTTCCACAAAGGGCACATCATCTCAGGTGTCTCTACACTAATGCACAGAGCATGGGGAATAAGCAAGATGAACTCCATCTCTTAGTACAACAAAATAAATATGATTGAATAGGTATCATTGAAACATGGTGGGATGAATCTCATGATTGGAATGTAGGAATAGGGGGGTATAACCTATTTTGCAGAAATAGACCAAACAAGAAAGGAGAAGGAGTAGCCTTATATGTGAAGGATGTTTTCAACTGTGAAGAGATCCAGGACTTAAATCTGGGAAGCCAAGTCGAGAGCACCTGGATGAGAATTAAGGGAGTGAGAAACAATAGGGATGTGACTGTGGGGGTTGCTACAGGCCTCCGGGCCAGCCTGAGGACTTGGATGAGGCCTTCCTGGAGCAGATGACCACACATTTAAAAAGGAGAGATGCGGTGTTAATGGGAGGTTTCAATTATCTGGATATTTGTTGGCAGTCAAATTCTGCAATGACCACAAGGTCCAACAGGTTCCTCGCTTGCCTTGCAGAGAATTTCATGGTCCAGAAGGTGGAAGAAGTGACAAGAAGATCGGCTATTTTAGATCTGATCCTGACCAACAGGGATGACCTAGTTGATGAGGTGGAGGTGGTGGGATCCTTAGGAGGGAGTGACCATGCCCTTTTGGAGTTTGTCATTTAGTGGAAAGGAGAAGCCGAGTGTAACCAGACATGCATCCTAAACTTTAAGGAAGCTGATTTCTCTAAACTTAGGCCCTTTTTGCATGGCATTTCTGAAGCGAAAGGGCCCCTTGAGCATCGCGTAAATGTGAGGAGCAGTCCACACAACACACCCACATTTGCGTGATGCTCAAGGACCTAATGCAGACCGGGCACACATTTTTTCATTTTTGGCTTACAGCATTGCTCTGAGGCCCCGCGCGCACTTACCTGGTGTGCGGAGCCTTGGGAGCTGGGCCGGTCACGCTTCCTGTGCAGTGCAGCCTGGGAAAGGTCCCAGGCTGCACTGAAGAAGGAAGGGGCGAGGCGCTCACATGACCAGGAAGCAGCTGCGGAGCTGAAGCAGCAGGGATGAGAGAGCCTTCCTCCCTAGGCTTCTCGTGCTAACCCCGCACCCCAGCTCTGTGAAAGGGTAAGGTGCGAAAAGGGCCTTAGGGAGTTACTTGCTGAAATCTCATGTTCAAGAATAATAAAACAGAAAGGAGTTCATGACAGATGGGAGTTTCTTAAAACTGAGATACTGAAGGCACAACTGAAAACTGTGCCAATAAGGAGGGAAAATGGCAGGTCTCTAAAGAAACTGGAATGGTTGATTAAAGAACTCTCAGCTGAGCTAAGTGTTAAAGGAAATATGTACAGGAAATGGAAGAATGGTGAAATCACCAAAAAGGAATTCAAGCAAATAGCCGGGAGATGTAGGGAGAAGGTCCGAAAAGCTAAAGTGCAGAATGAACTCAGGCTTGCCAGAGACATGAAAAACAATAAAAAGAGCTTTTTTAGATATGTCCGCAGCAAAAGGAAAAACAAGGAAACGATAGGGTCACTGCGTGGAGAAGATGACCAATTAATAACGGGGGGAAGAGAAAAGGCAGAACTACTCAATACCTTCTTTGCCTCAGTTTTCTCCCAAAAGGATAGAAGTATCCAACTTGGGGTGTGGGGAGCAGGTGAGGAAGTGAGGGAAGTGCAGCACAGAATAAGTAAAGATGTAGTACAGGAATATCTGGCTAAACTAGATGAATTCAAGTCTCCAGGGCCAGATGAATTACATCCAAGGATATTAAAATAGCTAGTAGAAGTCATTCCTGAACCACTTGCAATAATCTTTCGGAACTCTTGGAGAACAAGAGAAGCCCCAGCAGACTGGAGGAGGGCAAATGTCATCCCCATCTTCAAGAAGGGGAAAAAAGAGGACTCAAATAATTATCGCCTTGTCAGCCTGACATCAATACCAGGAAAGAACCTAGAGCAGATTATTAAACAGTCAGTTTGTAATTATTTAGAAAGCAATGCCATAATCACCAAAAGCCAGCATGGATTTCTCAAAAATAAGTCATGTCAGACTAATCTTATCTCTTTTTATGATAGGGTTACAAGCTTGATAGATGAAGGGAATGCTGTAGATATAGCATATCTTGACTTCAGTAAGGCCTTTGACAAAGTTCCCCATGACGTTCTTGCAAGGAAGCTAGTAAAATGCGGGCTGGACAGGGCTACTGTTAAGTGGATTTGTAATTGGTTGACCGACCAAACCCAAAGGGTGATCACCAATGGCTGCTTTTGATCCTGGAGAAAAGTGACTAGTGGGGTGTCATAGGGTTCTGTCCTGGGCCCAGTGCTATTCAACATCTTCATCATTGACTTGGATGAAGGAGTGGAGGGCATGCTGATCAAATTTGCAAATGATACCAAACTGGGAGGGGTTGCTAATACACCAGAGGACAGGATCAAAATTCAAAATGACGTTGACAGATTGAGAGCTGGGCCAAAGCTAAGGAATGAATGTCTACAGAGAGAAATGTAAGCTCCTGCACTTAGGCAGAAAAAATGGAATGCACACATATAGGATGGGGGATGCATGGCTGGATAGCAGTACATGTGAAAGGGATCTAGGAGTCTTGGTAGATCACAAGCTGAACATGAGTCAGCAGTGTGATGCGGCAGCCAAGAAGGCCAATGTGATTCTTGGTTGCATCAATAGGAGTATGGTGTCTAGATCAAGGGAGGTAATGGTACCACTCTATTCTGCATTGGTTAGGCCTCATTTGGAATACTGTGTCCAGTTCTGGCACCTCAATTCAAGAGGGATATCGACAAGCTGGAACGTGTCCAGAGGAAGGGGACCAAAATGGTGAAAGGACTGGAAGCCATGCCCTATGAAGAATGGCTTAGGGAGCTGGGTATGTTTAGTCTGCAGAAGAGAAGGTTAAGAGGGGACATGATAGCCATGTTTAAATATTTGAAGGGATGTCATGTTGAGGAGGGAGTGGGCTTGTTCTCTGCTGCTCCAGACACTAGGACAAGGAGCAATGGATTCAAGCTGCAGGAAAGGAGATTCCACCTGAACCTCAGGAAGAACTTCCTGATGGTCAGAGCTGTCCGGCAGTGGAATATGCTGCCTTGAAGTGTGGTAGAGTCTCCTTCTTTAGAGGTTTCTAAGCAGAGACTGGATGGCCATCTGTTGGGAATGCTTTGATGTGGGTTCCTGCATAGCAGGGGGTTGGACTTGATGGTCCCTGGGGTCTCTTCCAACTCTATGATTCTGTGATTCAGGCAAAAACGAACTGCTGCAGCCTCTCCTAGTTTGTGTGTTCTTCCTCATTAATAACTTCTCAATCTTAACCAAATGTTTCTTGCTGTATTTGCCCCAGTTTTTATGTGTATAACATTGTGGATAGTGGGGTCAGGTGCAGGAATAGAGTAGAGTAGAGTAGAGTAGAGTAGAGTAGAGTAGAGTAGAGTAGAGATTGGGAAGTTTTGGATTCAGCACTTCTTGCCCTCATCACCATTGGGGCAGTCAGCAGTGAGTCAAGCACTATGGCGGAGCTTTTCTGATGTGACGGACCACGCTGTGCATTCATGGAGCAAGAGATCTGTAGTACCATCATTGAACCTCAGATGGCAGCCTCTGTGTGGTTTCAAATGGTAAATTCAGAGTAAAAGTGCACACATACTTTACACTTTGCATTATTTTGATTGGAATCCTTGTAAATATTTTAGACATGACAATCAAATAGCATTCACTTCCCTTTCTTTATTTAGATTTTAATGGCAGGAAATTGAAGGAAGTGGTATGCCTGAAGAGCTGTGCATGCACATTAATATCAGTGCTCCCTAAGGACAGTCACTTTAAACACACACACAATTACAACTTGGATTTGTCCACTTTAATTCTAATTGCATCCACAAAAATATAATAGTTGAACTCCCCTCACCACTCCCCCGCCATGACATGTTTACAGAAACAACTCTAGGCATGTAAGTATCTGGTAATTATGAATTTTGATTAATTGTCTTTAATTATATTTTTGTAATTATCTTCATATTCTTTAAACAGTCTGTAAAGATTTGACAACTCTGGACTTATAGATTTAGAATAGCTGAGATTTTTCTTTGCATTTTGGCATTATTAGAAACATTTAGTAAAAATATTAGTTATATTTTCATGGAACGCTGTGAAGAAAGGAGTGTATATCTGCTGAGGTTTAAATTTATTTTACTGTATTCAGATAATACAGATAATACTATTAAATACACTAGAAATAAAATGTCTAAATGAAGATCTTTGAAGTGAAGAATTGGAACAGTAACATCTTAATTTTCCGTGAACGTATTGTTTTGGTGGCTTTCTTAGAAAGAATCCCTAATGATAATTCATCATATATCAATAAAGTATTACTATAGATGGAGTAAGCCAGTGTGGCATAGTAATTTGAGCACTGAACTACAACCCTGAAAACCAGAGTTCAGTTCTCTACTTGGCCATGGAAACCCACTGGATGAGCTTGGGCATGTCATATACTAGATTTGAAGTCACACAATAACAAAATATAAAAGCAACCATGGCTTATAATAAAATATATACAGAACTCAGTTTAAACCTCTGTGAAGTAAAAGTTTTTCTAATCACATGCCTCTGACTTCTGAAGAAAGAAAGAAAGAAAGAAAGAAAGAAAGAAAGAAAGAAAGAAAGAAAGAAAGAAAGAAAGAGCCTTTCCACACTACATAACAATTGCACTATGATTCCACTTTAACTACCATGGCTGCCTTCTATGGAATCCTGGGGTTTGTAGACCTGGGAGATACTGTAGTTCTCTGGCTTAGAATTCTAAATATCCCTCCCTAAACTGCAAATCCCATGATTCTACAGAACAGAACCATGGCAATTAAAGTGGAATCATAGT
This sequence comes from Ctenosaura bakeri, assembly GCA_948474755.1. Lineage (NCBI taxonomy): Eukaryota > Metazoa > Chordata > Lepidosauria > Squamata > Iguanidae > Ctenosaura > Ctenosaura bakeri. The sequence goes on along the minus strand of CAOLHI010003092.1, from coordinate 194,291 downwards.
GCAATAGTTATGTAGTGTGGAAAGTCCCCAAAAAATAAATATTGATTATCTTATCCTGACCTCTTCTTAGGATTTTCAGAGAAGAACTTTTTCCATGGAAGAAATCTACTACAGACTTTCTTTTCTGTTGTCCCACTATATTGAGGTGTCTTCTCATGGGATATATAATTTGAACTGCCCACCTTTTCAATGCCACATAAAAGTGTTCTTTTTAATATGATTGGTTTGTTTGCCAGCTGAAGTGCTTTACTGCCTCTTGTGTTGTGTGCTGGGTGCCTTCAAGTCATTTCTGACTTATGGCAGCCCTAAGACAAACCTATCATGGGGTCTTCCTGGCAAGATTTGTTCAGAGGCAATATGCTATTGCCTTCCTCTGAAGCTTAGAGGGGGCATCTTACCCAAAGTCACCTAGTGGCAGTGATGTAGACTTGAGTCAACTGACTCAGACTCAAGTCAGACTTAAGTCACTTCAGTGACTTGACTCAGGCCATTTCTGCACTACACTGTTAAACTGCTGCTATTCCACTTTCAACGCCCTGTGGAATTCTGGGGTTTGTATTTTACTGAGACCAAAGAGCTCTTTGGCTGAGAATTCGAAGTGCCCTTCCCTAAACTACAAACCCCAGAATTCCATAGGAGGTTGATAGTGGAATAGCAGCACTTTAACACTGTAGTGCGGAAATGACTCAGCAATAAATGAGGCACCGACTCAACTTGACTCAAGACTTGTGTATTTTTAGTGACTGACTTGCTGCCCTTGTTTCAGTAACATAACACTTTCATCCAGAAACCCTATGACTTTGAACAATGCTTCCATCTCTTTGTGCCTACTGTTCACATGACAATCTATCTCAAGCCCAAAGTGTGGGTGCATTTCTCAGAGGGGCACAGCAAATCCATTAGGCAGCAGGCTTGAGGGGAGCTTGAGGTCTGCTGAGCAGCCTGTTACTGCTGCATATCGAAAGAACCTTCTAAAACTTTTCCTAAGAGCAGAAGGCAAGACTCACACCCAGAGTGTTGGTACATTACTCAGAGGGGGACATCAAATGTGTTAGGCAACAGGCTTGAGGAGGAAGGATCCTTCCTTCTAAAGCTTTTGAAGCTTCAGTAATGGAGAATAAGAAGGATCTTATTCCCTACTTCTGAAAAATCCTCCAGCTTCAGAAATGGGAAGTAAGAAGGATCCAGTTCCCCACTTCCAAAGCTGCAGACTCTTTTATGCCCATTGGCACAAAATCTTCCAGCTTTGGGAAGAGGGAATAAGAAGAATCCTAGTAAGAAGAATCCCCAAGTGATCTTTGGTGTGAGGGAGGGATTATGGCAGGGATCCTGCTTCTGCCTGCTGCAATGGAGATCTCTCACCGGAGAGGGTGAGATTACCAGTCAATTGCTTCCTGATGAACAGGGGATCAGGGCCCCATCAATCACCATGGCTGTTGTCCAGTAAGTAAAGATTTGTGGGGGGACTGGGCCAGTAAGTGCATAGCTACCTAACTATGGTGGTTATGCATTTATTATCCCCCAAGTGAATTTTGGCCAATATTATGAGCATTGTCATAGGAAGAGAGGGGGAGAAAGACAGGAGATGGGGGAAATGGAGCTATGACCAAAAGGGAAATAATTGATTTTTTCTAGATTCTCCCTTAAATTATAGACTTTGAATATCTTTCACAGTGTGTTTATTTAGGTACAAGGGGAAATACATTGGGAGGTTAGTATGGACTGCAGCTTCACCATCCTCCCCAAGCTAAATATGCAACTGGGAGCATTTTCTTGTGATACAGGTATAGCCTAGTTACAATGCCCTCTGTGTCATGGAGTGATAGGGTTCTTAGAGAAGCTATTGTTAAACTCCTAACTCATACTCTAAAAATAGAAGACTTGCCCAGCTGAGATTTTAAAGGCTGTATTATTCAGAATCCAATTATATCTCACCTCCTGACAGCCTGACAGCTTTGAGATAACGTGACAAGGCAAAAATCTTGGCCACAAGAAAAGCTCTCCCTGTGAACATTAGTTTGCATGAGATAATGAATTGCTTTGTGTAAACCTTGCACTGAACCTGACTCTGCCACTGTTCAAGCAGTTGGTAATTCATCCTAATGTGATAAAAATATATTCGGGACAGGGCAATGCAAAGCTTTTAGCTGTATATCATATGCACTAATTTGCTTCTCATAATCAGAAGGGTTTTTCCTCTCTGATTGTCAAAATTAAAACATCTTTCCTAATGAAAATACATAACTCATTTTCCACAAGTTGACAGGCATAGCTATTCTGCAGCTGTCTAAATGTTAATATAGACCAGAGGGTTTTTGTTTTTTTTTTAAAACAAGCTGGCTGATCAAAATCAAAATTTTTCAGAACAATTTAGAACTGATCTGTGCAGTACTTCGAGTGTAAGAATTGAACTTTATCCAGCCTCTCCTAGGATGAAGGTGTTTCAGAAAAGCTACAAAATACCACAGAAGTATCATTAAAACAATCATAAGAACATAAGAAAAGTCTTTCTAGATCAGAGCAAAAACTCATCTAGGCCAGCAGGGTTTTCACAGTGGGTAACCACATATCTAGGAGAAGTCTACAAGCAGGACATGACCCCAATAGCACTCCTAAGAACTGTACAAAGTATTGTTTTGGCTTTGATCAGACCTCATCTGAAATGCTTTGTACAGTTCTGGGCACCACTGTTCAAGAAGGTTACCGACAACCTGGAATGTGTTCAAAGGAGGGTGGCAGAAATCGTAAAAAAATCTAGAAACTGAACCCCATGAGAAACAGCTTAGGGAGCTGGGTATATTTAGCCTAAAGAAGAGAAGACTGAGAAATGATGTCTTTCAATCTTAAATATTTGAAAGGATCTCAGGCAGAAGATGGAGCAAGCTTACTTTCTGCTGCTGATTCCATTTAAGCATTAGGAACAACTTCTAAGAGCTGTTCGAAGAGTGGAATGGACTGCCTCAGAGAGTCACAGACTGCTTCACTGGAGGTCTTTAAACAGGTTGAATGGCCATCTGTCAGGAATGCTGTAGCTGAGGATTCCTGCATTCTGGGAACTGGACTAGATATACCTTTCAACTCTAGGATTCTAAAAAGCACTGGTCCTTGTACAGAACTTAGGTGAATCCCACTTCTTTTGTTCCTCCATTGTGAAAACTATTACGCACAAAAGAAATCACCTCATAATACTGCCATTGTAATAAAACCAACATCACACCCACTTCAGTGGTCTTCTCCATCAGCAACCTCTCAACATCTTTTGTTAAAGTTGCACACAGCTTCTGAAGACAAACATGATAAATGATCTATGACTCTTCTCTAGGAAAATGTCCCATAAGTTCTTACTGTTTTGTTTTTAAATAGAATTACAATATAATTCTGTTGTTGTTGTTGTTGTTGTTGTTGTTGTTGTTGTTGTTGTGTGCCTTCAAGTCGTTTCGAACTTATGGTGATCCTAAGGCAAACATATCATGGGGGTTTCTTGGCAAGATTTATTCAGAGGGGATTTGTCTTTGCTTTCTTCTGAGACTGAGAAAATGTGACTTGCCCAAGGTCACCCAAGGGGTTTCCATGGCTGAGCAGGGATTTGAACCCTAGTTTGAGAGCCATAATCCAACTCTCAAGCCACTATATCATGCTGGATCTCTTATTATATTTTTTTTAAACTCCATCATTTGAGAGTTTGGTTTGATGCCTTAGTTCTCACTCTATGCCTTTCTTCCTCACCCAACACTGACTTGGCTGTTTCAGTAAAAAAAATCCACAGGAACTGCCAGAATTACAAAGAATAAAGGGAAGTGTTTGGTAAGGCAGCCAGGGAAAGTGTTCATTTGGTGGCAGGGATTCACAAGAAAGGAAGGGCAATTGGAGTCTGAATGAGTTGGTTTGTGTGCTTCCCCTTTTCCTCCCAATACTGGCCAGAAGTAGGCAACTGTGGTCCTCCAGATGTTGGAATACAACTCCCATGTTCCTTCAACATTAATTTTTGTGAGTTAGGATAGATGGGAGTTATAATCCAGCAATACCTAGAGAGCAACTATTTTCCAGTCTGTGTAGAATATACTGTGTGCATGACAGTACAGTATCTATCAGAGATGGAAATAAGCTGTTTGATTTGATAAATATATGCTCAATATTTTTTATGTATTCAACATGCCACATACCAACGCTTCTATGTTTAATGAAATGGAGTCATTATTCTGGGCCGCTTCTCATTTTGCATTTGCAAGAGCTTTCATACTAGGCTTAGATGCATTACAAAGCCCTTTGTTGACTTGTCTATATTCTGTGAACTTAGCAACAATGTCTGAAAAAGCCATTTAAATTATCCTATGGGCATATTATCCTTGGCTCAGATTCCACTTCTGCAAATACACACTTTGTAGATTTTAGCATTTGTGCCATTGCAATCCATAGCCTGGGGGTAGGCCAGATCACCTTTCCCCATATGCAAGTTTAAAAAGGATTCATAATTGGTGACACAGGGACAAATCACACTGTCTTGTAGCAGCAATGTTAGAAAAGGGAGTCTTTGCAGCAGTAATACGGGTCGATCACATAATACATGTGGATATGGATAAATCCCAAATCACAGAGGTGCACGAAACCTACGGGTTCATTTTAATCAGTGCTCAGCCTTCATGTGGATGCTATTATATGGATCCTCTAGTAATTCCCCTGCAAGAAAAAGGTACTAGTTTTTTTTTTTTTTTAAGTTTAGGGGGAGGAAGTCAGCAAGGAATGATATGTGTACATAACAGAGGTTTATAAATTCTGTAAGTTGCAGAAAAATTAATCGAGAGGGTTTTTCCTTTCCTCTCTTATGTGAGGGAGTCAGGGGAGTCATCCATGAGGGGAGTTTGCATAGAAAGGATAAGCTATGGGATTCATTATCATAAACCCCAGATTTAGATTGAAAAAAGGGTGGAACAAATTCATGCAGCAAAAAGCTGTCGGTGGCTACTATTCGTGTTAACAGCAATGTACTCTTTCTAGGGTAAAACGAAGGCACACAACAGGTTCTGGGGATCAGTAGTGGGAGAAAGGATTATCTCATCTTCTACTTGTGTGTTTTCCATTGGTGTCGCTTTAGTTATTGTTGGCTGTTCAGCCTGTTTCAGCATGAGTCTTCTTAGTTTGCAGAAGTTTGTGTTGCTACAGATCTGGACATTATCATATAATTATTCAATTATGATATAATTATTCAATTATGAAATAATTATCCTCCCATTTCCACATTTAAAAGCTGGTTATTGTAGACAGGTGAAGTTTATTTCACATACTTTTAGCTATCCATGTTAATATTGCTCCTTTTGAAATATGTACAGAGCAAATCTAGATTTCTTCTTTTCCCACATGGCTGAAAGCAGGGTAAAGAGAAGAATTCATGGCTAGATATCATGGCTAAGTTGAAAACATGGTATCATAGACAAACTGTATCCAGAATATGTACATCATCCTTCAAATATGAGATCATACCTTAGGCAGCAAAACAGAAGGAAACTTTCCTAGTTTCACTACCCTATCTTTTTCTGCTTCACAAAGAAAAAGTGACCTAGGAACCAAGTAAATAAAAACCATACCACTTCGTGGAAGGTGCAAACCAGCCTCCTACCACTGTGATTTATCAGAATGCATACTCAGGAACTGTGGCATGCCTAGGATATTTGATACCTGATATTGATATTTTTTTTAACACCTCCCCCAATTATTTTCAGTAAAAATCATGAGATTAAACAATAATGGTAAAAAAAAACCAACCCCACAGACAGTGAAAAATTTCTTTTATTGAATTGTGGATTTATAATCATCTAAGTAAAAATTAATTAATTAATAAGTAAATAACAAATATAACCATATGAAAAAAATAAAAAAAGTAATGGATTAAAATGTTCAAATTACATCAATGTATTTTTTTGGGAAAAGGGAGTCAAAACCTTATCCAGCATAAGTTTGCAGTATGATCCCTAGTTCCCTTCCTTTTCTGAACCCAGTTTGACTATCTGGTATTTCTCACTCCATGTGTGGTAAAAGTGTTTATAACAAAATTTTGAGCATCACTTTGCTTACATGGAAGATTAATCCAACAGTCCAATGGTAATTGTAATCCCTGGTGTCCTGTTTCTTGGGGATTAGAATATATCTTGAACATCTCCAATCTTTAGGCCATTATTTTGTTTCCTATATTTTTTGGCAGAATTTGAGCAGATTCATTCTCTGTAGCTTGAAACAGCTCTATTTGCATGTTTTCTGTTCCTAGTGATTTATTTTTCCCAGGTGCTTTGAGTACAGCTTCCATTTCACTTTCTGAAATTGGAGTTAATCATCCAATCATTCTTCCTTGAGTGAATTGTTCACCTTTTCATCTCTTGTATATAGTGCTTCAGTTTATTTTTCCATCATCTTTCTTTTTCTTCTAGATCATGTAGTGTGCTCTCCTGCTGGTCATATAGCTTCCCCATTCTTGGTGTAATTTTCCCTTTGATATCTCAGATCTTGCAGACAAGAACTCTTGTTCTACCTTTTTTCTTGTCATTTTTCTTCTTCATTGATAATAATAGTAATTACCTTTACCCCTGTGCTATTTCTGTCACCTTTTCCTTTTGCTTCTTCTTTGTCCTTAACTATTGGAAGAATTTCATCTGTCATCCAGTGAAGCTTCTCTTTCCTTTGGTCTGCCGATATTGTCTTTTTGTATTGTTTACTGACAATATCCAGAGCTTTTCTGGCTCTTGATCCATTAGGCTTTACAGTGCAAATCTATTTTTACAGTCTTTAAATTCTAGAGAGATGTTCTTCAGGTTGCTCTTTGGCACAGTGATTTAGTGTTCTTCTTTAGCTTTACTCTGATTTTTTATATGAATGATTAATGGTCTGTGCAGTTTGCTTCTGGTCTTGTTTGTGCAGGGAGAATGAACGTTCTTCATCTTCTGCTTCCCATTATGCAGCCTATTTGTAATTTTTGCAGTGTTGCATTACCTTATCAGTTTAATTTACAAAGAACATCAGTATTCTATAAAAGCTTGGAGAGATTCAACAAGCCACACCTACCAATTTACCACATGCACACAACTTTATAGGGGTATGTTGCCAAAAGACAGAAAAATTCCACAGGAACCACTTCCTTGTGTTCATCTAGACATAGTTTTCTGGAGTTGGCATTTGGGCCATATGCTAGCATGCAGAGCTTTGGCCCTGATTCCTATGATTCTTTTGTTCTGACTAATTGCATAATTCCCATCTATTCTTCCTCATCTGATGAATTTGGTAAGCACGGCTATCTGAAATGTTGGTGTTGTGGGCTGTTTTCCAGAACACAGATGTTTTACCTGGAATAAGTAGTAGAAAGGGATTCCTGAGCAATTTCTGTGGTTTATGACATCATTTCTATCTAGTCTTGTACATCTGCTGAATTTGATATCCTTTGTTTCCAAAAAAGTTGGCACCCCTAGCTATTCTCTTGATGTTTTTCCTGCAATGGTTTAACAAAAGTAGTTTCTGTAGAATTTTTGTGGTTTGTGGATCTCTTCCACCTAGTCTGTTTCAGCTGGTGAATTTGTTGCGCATGTTACCTGTACTCTCACATCAATCAGTAAGACACCTGGGGGCAGTCCCATTAATGAAAAATATCATATAAAATGTGTTAAGCTTTAAGCTACTACAAGACTGTTTCATAATTTTTCCTCTCAAAGACTAATACAACTAAGTCCCTGAAAAATCTATTTTCCTTTGTGTAAGAATACAGTGTGGCACATCTGTTTCCCCATTAACACCACCTGATAAATGCAAATACATAACCCATATTTACTTTAAAGACCCGTTTAACTTAGGTGTTCATGTGTCTGAGTAAAGGTGTTAAAAGACCATATCATTCACCAAAAACAAAGGAGTGTGGAATCAGTCCTTCCCAAAGAACTTCATTTATTCTTTGAAATTACTTACAAGAAATCTAAAACCCACAGTAAACATCTACCTTTCCTCAATGGGCATCTATCTGTCTATCCATCTATCTGTCCACTAGCTGGCTTTCTCTCAACTGCTTTCCATCTGAGAACATGCAGTTTAGCTGTCATGGGGCTTACATTTTTCTGGAAACCCTCTTATGATCGCAATGCCTTTTCCTGTGTGCCAGTATGTTTATATTCCCAGGGGAGGGGGAGACTCTGCTCTTTCTAGCAAAAGCAAGGTCTTTTCCCCTGAGATGAAAGGGCTCTCCTTTTCTGCAGTCTGTCTCTTCTTCCAGATAGGCTTGCTTTTCAAAAATGAAATCTCAGAATCTGGGCCAGCTAATGATCCTAACAGATAGTAGGTACAATGCCTAGAATCTGGATTTAATCTGATCAATCTGGTTAAATGGGAACCTTACAATATAAGCCTTCAATATCCCCTCAACCTTGGAAAATCTCCATGAGACTCACCATTCTGCAAAGAAGAGAAGGCACTGAAGAAGGAAAATTATGTTTGAGGATGAAAGCAAAGGAAAAAGAGAGGGGAAGGGGTGTGTGTATGCAGGGAGAAGAATCTATAGCCTCTTTCAGACTAATTGATTTATATTTTAGCACAAGCTTTTGTGGATATCAATCCACTTCCTGAATCTTTGCGTCTGAGGAAGAGGATTGATATCCACAAGTCTTAATGCTAAGATATATATCAATTAGTCTTCAAAGGGCTGCTAGATTCCCTTTTTTCTCCTTTTCTCTTTCTCTACTCCCTTTCTCTAGAGTCCTTATTTTCACCTTTTCTTCTCCTTCCTGCTAGTTGGTGAAGCCACCAATTAGAATGAATTTCCCCACATTTGAGGAGCTAGAAAGAGTTTGTTCAGGAAAAGATCTTGAATAATCATCACATTTACAGAATTGGTTATCCTGAAATAACAAATTCTGATATCTCTCTGATTTGGGCTTTGATTAGGTACACATTTTCTTCCACCAATACAGGATAACATTGCTCTTGTTTCTGAACACCAGAAACAAAATATTTTTGTGTATCCCCAGCATCTAACATGTGTTTAATGCCTCCAGACAGCCTGATGTAGGAGTCTTGTAATAATGTTCAGGATTCTTGGTAGGAAAGAGAAGGACGTATATAGTTTTCTTATGACCCCCACGACAGATCTTGACTAGAAGACTAGCAGCCACAAACCTGAGTATTTAATATGCACGTATAGACACAGGCAATGGCAATCCACCTCTGAGTATTCCTTGTCTACGAAAACCCTACAAAATTCATGGGATTGCCATAAGTCAACAAGCAGTTTGAAAACACACATATACACACAAACAGTGCAAAAGCTATTTTTATGCCTAATGCTATAATATCCAAAGTCAGTCACCCAAAGACGCAGGATATAGCAAATCCAACAAGCCCTTCTCACCATTCTTGGTGGCACAGTGGTTAAATGCTAGTACTGCAAGCCACAAGGTTGTGAGTTTGATCCTGTCGGGCTCCAAGGTTGACTCAGCCTTCCGTCTTTTTGCAGGTCGGTAACATGAGTACCCAGTTTGTTGGGGGCATGTATAGAAATGTTTCGAAATACATGCTATTTGTAAGTTGTTCGCCGCCTCGGTCCATTTGGAGAGGCGGGATACAAATAAATAAATAAATAAATAATTCCTGTCAGAAAAAGAAAAAAATTGGTAGTAACCAACTAAATAAGTAAAAAATTGCTGAAGTTTGTGATACTTCATTCTACAGCACCAGTTCTGGTTGTATAATCGAGGGCACACCATTCTGGAAACCAAAAAGACAGCCTTCCCTCCGCATCTCTTTCTCCATTTCACCCTTTCTTTCCCTGTTCCCCATTTTCCCTCCTCTCCTTCCACTCTACCATCTTGCACAGGAATATTCCCTATCTCAAATTGCTCTTAGCTACACACTGGTTTGGCAGACATAAGCTTGCCTGACTTATAATTTCTTTAGATCTTTCCCTCCCCACCTCTCTCTCTGTTGGATAGACTGCAATTAACACTCAGCAAAGTTCACAGGCTTCTGTCTGGTAGTATGTATACATTGCAAAGTATTTCCATTACTTTCTAAATCTATGAACTCTCCCTGTACCTAGCATATCCTCTCTTCTACTTCTGGGTGGCCCTGTTTTACTTACGGACTGATGGGTACTCAGCTAGTTGACTTTGTCTATTGAGTTGATACTGTGCACGAATGCATATACTTTATTTCTCTTGGTTTATTCTGGTGGCAGGTTTCTATTTGATGCAAATCAATAATAAACATAATAAAGTCATAAATAATCTGTACATCTTGAATGAATAAAAACATACCCCCCAACTGTCTCAGTTTGGGAAGGTTAGTCCCAATTATTTCTCTGTCATCCCACTTTTTAAGCTGCTTTCAAAACTTATTTTTTTGTCTGTTGTTTTTATGTATTGCCTTCCAACCTACAAGGGTTCCCAAGATGATGGACAAATAAAAGCAATTAAAACAATACAGGATAAAAACATTTAAGACACACTAAAATGCTCTCTAAAAACTTTTAAAAGCAATCTAAAACCAGTCCTAAAGTGCAGTTTAAGATTCATTTCAAGCATTCAAGGCCATACAGAACAGTACTGTTTTGGCTGCCCACCAGAAGCTCCAAAGTGATAAAGTCAACTTAAGTTCCTTGGGTAGGGAGTTGCACAGAAAGGCCCTTTCCACACGGAGGTTAAAAAACATTGTAGAGCGACCTCTGATGGAGGTCGTCTACACCGTAAAGTGGATTGGGGCGGACTACTTTTGCATAGTTCCACACCCCAATCCGCGCTAGGGTGACCAGAAGTGGTGGCGCCATGTGCTTTTTAAAAACCACTTTTCATTAGGTTTTTAAAAAGCACGGGCGGGGAGCCACGTGCAGCCTCGTCGCAGTGCCTGGTGTAGATTTGCAGGCGCGCGCAAGGGCGCTCCTGCAGACCTGCCAGGGGGCAGGCTTCCAGCTGGCGAGCTTCTCCGGTTGGTGGAGAGCCTCCGCCAGCTGCGAGCCACCATTTTGGCCACCGCAGGACGCCAACGAGTGCTGCTCCATGTGGCGACGGACTTACCCGGTTTCAGGTAAGCTCCGTTTTAGCATGTTTTCGCCCGTTTCTTCCTCCGCATGTGGAAAGGACCTTAGAGTGCTACAACAAAGAAAGCTGTGTTTTTTGTACATACTAAACTAACTTCACAAGATATTGGGACATGCAACTGATCTCAAATTTTGGGCAGTCTCATATGTGAAGAGGTAGTCTTTCAGATGTCCCAGTTTCTCTTTCCTCCTCCCACTTCCCCCTTTGTCCTCAATTTACTTCAGTTGCTGCAAGCTGAGTTCATAGTATAAAAGTATAAAAGTGCAAAAGTAGTTTGCACTCAATTAATTCAGCCAAGAGGAAGGATAGGAGGGGCAAGATCTTTTCCTTCCTAAAAGGCTCAGGCAAAAGCTAACAGTTGTAACCTCCCAACTTGTGTGGTCTTCCTCATTAATAACTTTTGCCATCTTGACCAGACTCTGATATTCCTTGGCCACACCTGTCCCTGTTTTCACCCATGAAATGTTGGAGGGTATGTAAAAAATCCCTCAGTGGTTTCTGAGCACTAGCCTTAAAACTGTTCAAGAGGTGAAGTCAAAACTGTAGTTTTTGCTCTTGTGTTCAATTTGGGGGGGAGGGGGACAACAGAAATAATAACATTTTTAGGTTCCTTTTTATTTGACATCTTTTATGAACAAATTATGAAATATACTTCACAAATTGGAAATATTTACAGTTTCTTTACAGCAAGGCATTGTTCAGGTTTCAACTTATAGCATCCTTAAAGCATTCTGTCTTTCAAAACAAAGACATTGTTGTTTCGGCATGCTCATAATTCATTCATTAGACTGTGCATATAGGAAAGGCAAACCTTTCAAGTCTAATTTCCATTACTACCATTGTGAAATCCATTGTTTAAATTCTCTCAGCTTTCATGTCTGCAGGCTGTTGGGTTCTGCTTTGTTTTTAATTTCAAAATGTCCTCAGAAGGAGAGTCTGAGCAGAATCTGAAAAGTCAGTTTCAAAGATTAGCACAGCCAGGAAAGAATATTCTGACAAAAAGGAAGAAAATATTAGAGACATGATCATTACTGTGTATATTCAAAATATGCAATAAAATATCTTCAAATAATGGGAAAGAAAATCAAAGCAAATCTCTGAGAAGAGATGCAACTGTGCTGCTTGCTTTTTTTTTCAGCTGTGAAATTATTGCAAATAAAAGCCATAATATTTTCGGTGCCTCTTCTCAAAGTTGTTGGCACCTATCATTGCCACCTAAAGAAAATCCTGAAAAGCATAGGTCCTTGGACACTGTAAATCTTTCAGTACGCTCTTCCATTATAAATCAGATGTGGTCCTCCATTGCACATGTTGTCTGTCATTTCCTGTAAGAATCAAAATGGGGAGATATAATTAAAAGTGATTTTTGGTCAGCTTTACACATTGCTAATTATCTACTACCAACTTAAGCAATGTCACATCTGTAGCTCAATGTCACATCTGTAGCGGATCCATATTGGTTTTCTTCTCAAGGAATGCTCTCCCCTCAAAATAGTTGGCCCATGTCTGAGTTACTACACATTAGTAGTACGGGGCTCAGTCATATGAGGTGGAAAGCTTTGGAAACGTTCAACCCACAGGCCTTGAGTGGCTTAGCTTCTTGAATCTTTACAGAAAAAATTGGCATATCCACCCATGAGATGATGTGATGTAATGAAAGGTGATTGCACAAGAGGTCTGGAGACAGACTTTCACAAGCCACATGAACAAAAGTACGTTACGCACAAAAGCAGCAGAAGCATCTTCAGCAGTGCAGACCTTAGCCATTCCATGACACAGGCCAGTTATTAAAATGAAGCCATCCTTTATAGCCCTGCAACAGATTATGAAGTCTAACATCCTAACTGACGTTTGTAATCCATCCCTCCAAGCTTTGTGTCTTAAAGCTTTCCACCTGCATACCAATATCAAACAGCTGCCTTTCACTGGAGCTTTTACTATCACTTTCTCTTCATGGGAACTTCACAAGAACTCTTTGAAATCCTGGGCTCCTGATGAGCTGTTGTTGTTCCCCCGCTTCTATTTTATGCCTAAACCTGGGCCTGTTGACTCCTTTAGTCCTTTACTTTCCATTGGGATCCTTTTCCTGGCTGTATAATGCCTCCTTACAGTAACAACACCACTGTCCTTTCTTTTTCCATTGATGATTCTAGATAGTGGATAATAACTACAAACTAGGGCTACAATCTCTAGGGCATGAAGAGAGACCCAGGCCCTTTTCACACGGCATTTGCCGTGTGAAAGGGCCCCTCAAGCATCACGTGAATGTGAGGAGCGGTCCACATGACGCACTCACATTTGCACGACGCTCCAGGGCCTGGCAGATGCCGTTCATGCACTTTTTCATTTTCAGCTCTGAGACAAAAATGGTGCACAATCGCACATTGCTCCGGGGCCCCGTCCACACTTACCTGGCGTTCAGAGCTCTGGAGCCGTACCAGTTGCGCTTCCTGCCCCAGTGCAGTCTGGGAAACTTCCAGGCTGCACTGCAGAAGGAAGTGACGGGGCTCTCGCACGACCAGGAAGCAGCTGCGGAGCTGAAGTAATGAGGATGTGAGAGCCTCTTGCTGGAGGCTGCTTGCATGATCCCTGCACCCCAGCACCGAGAAAAGGTGAGTTGCCAAAAGGGTCCCAATGTAGTACAGTGGTTTGTAGGACACTGGGAAACCAGAGTTCAAATCCCTGCTCAGTCATGGAAACCTACCAGGTGACCTTGGGCAAGTCATGCTTTCTCAGCCTCAGAGGAAGGAAATGACAAACTCTCTCTGAACAAATTCTGCCAAGAAAACCCCATGATAGGTTTGCCTTAAGGTCAGAACTGACTTGAAGGCACATGACAACAGCAACAGCAAGGGCATGAAAACAATGTCTTCTGTCAGAAGAAGAATTAAACATGGTTACCCCAATACAGAGTTGAGGAACATTTTGACTTCAACTCTCAGAAACCCCAGTTAGCATGGTCAAAGAGAAGGGATTCTGGGAGCTGTAGTTAAAAACATCTAGAAGGCCAAAGATGTTCCCACCCTGCCCTAAGCACTTTCCTCCTGTTGTAATGCCCTGAGAAAGATATGGTGCATATGTTTTAATTATGAAAGAGATGGCAGTTGAATGTCCACCACAGTCACTTATACCTTGGTCTCTGCTGGGATTTCCAGATAGGGAGCCAGATAATGTCGGTTGAGGTGGGGGTGTGGTGATGTAGACACCTGTCTGCTGGGAAACAGAGTGAGATGAGTAAACTGACATCCCATTAGCCACTGAGCAACCAATGGATGTTGCTAATGAAAGACAGTATCACCCAGTAAATTAAATCAGGAGTTCAGGAGACATTTAGGACATTATCTCAGCTTAAGTATCCTGGTTTATTAAATGAAACCACAAAGCTTGTTTACCTGAGTAAAGAAAATGGGGAGTATATCTGTGACTAATGAAGTGAGGCTGTTGTAAAAGGAACAACACTTTCTCCTTGAATTAATTTCCATTGCCAAGTCTATCTGACAACAAATTTCAGTTTTATACCCTGGGGCTCCTTTTTGAGTCACTTCCAACAACAGTGCTTTCGCTTCAAATTGTGGGTACAGACATTCTAGCAGTGAGCCACAGGAAAGAAGTTCCCTGGTTATTCGGGTATGCATTCCCCATACCCTTTGTTTCAGATATATCTTTTCATGGTAAACTAGAAAACAACCTTGAAATAAGATAACTGATGCACTATTATTCATGTCCTGCTGGTACACTTCCTATAGGCAAGTGATTGATCAGTGTGTGAACAGAATGCTGGACCAGATAGGCCCATGTCTGATCCAGCTTGATTGTTCTTCTGTTCTTCTGTAACAGATTATGTAAACAAGCTTCGAATACCTCACAAGAGAGTTGTGAGGATGGATAAACAAGGACTGTAAGGCCATACGAGTACATGAAATGCTATATACAATTTATATATGATTTTAAAACTTTTAAACTGTGTCATTTCTCAGTTCTTTCATGTCCACAACTCAAAGAAATGTATTTGAATAGCACTCTTAATTCATTATAAATACTGACATCCCATTCTTCAACTAAACATGACTCTGTATTCATACCTAAATTTATGAATCTTGTGAAGCTGAGACATGAAAGTGAAGATCAGAAAAGGTGTAAGTCTTTCTATGGGTTGGGTACCTGCAACAAAGACTGTTTGGATGCCAGTAACAAGGGTCAATATTTTACATGAAGAATGTATTTCCAGCTCTGACACTAGCACCATACAAGGTAGAGCATTATGTTGTGTTTCCTTGAAGTCCTACTCATAAGTATTGACTTTTGGGAGTGACCTGAAATCATCCAACAAGATTGCTTATTCATTTTTCAGAGAAACTTCCTACAATGAATAAAAACAGTGTAGCTCCCTAGAATGCAGCATACCTTGCAGGTAATTCTGGTGTCGGGGGAATCACCGGGCAGCTGGGCAGGTCGGTTATTTCAATACCTCTCAATCTCTAATATAAATATAATAGTTATAAATAAAGCACAAACATAGGCACATAGATTACTGTACATCAGTGTCAAATATACAAAGCTGTATCTGCAGTACAAATGTAGACACGTCACTAAGTACTTAAAGACAAAGGACTCAATCAGCAGTCTCTTGCAATGTATCTGCTGGTCATCAGAGAGCAAGCCAAAGGTCAAATAACTGAATACTCTCATTTGATAAGAACACCTTGGATGTTCTCATCTGGTACAATCTACCTTGGATGTTCTCATCTAACATGTTCAACAGAAGGTTTGGCTGAAAACCAGAATGGACTCACTACCCCACTGACATGGAACCATGAACAGCCACTGCTGGCTGCTGGCTGAAGTGGTACAATCCAGCAATTAGTTGATTACACAGAGCTGCTGATTATTTGCTTGATCTCTTGCACAGTGCTCATCAATGTAAAAGATGAAGTCCCTGTTTTACAAAGTACTTAACAGGGAACAGGAAATAATTGAATCTTTTCATGCAATGAGGTATACAGGCTTATTAATTAAGCAGCCATTCAATTATGTAGGGAATGCTAGATTTAGTGGCAAAGCATTTGGAAAAGTAATATGATGGAGCAACGTAGACAATGGATGCATTTGCTTGAAACGGGTGAACTGCAAAGGGTACAGTCTCTAAAAATAACCTACTATGATAGAATGAAGTTTACATCAGATCAGAGTATTTCATTTCCCAGTGACTTATAAAGCTGAAAATTGAATTCTCCCCTACTGCCAAAAGAATATTTTAGAAGACAGAGTGATTTTGGAAGAAACAAAAAATCGGGAAATAGGCCCAACTTACTTTCTCAGCCATTTCATGGGAATGATGCAGCGAATGCTCTCTTTCTGAAAACATTCTTCTTTGCTCATAGCTGGCTAGCCGGCAAGTGAGCCATGAAGAAAGAGTGCAACCGCCAATTCCAATGCATGCAAGAGACATAGAGGTAAGATGTAATGGGTAGAGAGTTGAGGTTTTCTTTGTCAGTGCTCGAAGGAACTGGAAATTTAATATTCCTCCAATCAGTCCACAGATACAGCAGGCTGAGAAAAGTATCATCTGAGAAGAAGCAAGACAAAACACATTACCACAGATTATCTGGTGCAGAAGTCAATTGAATGCAAACTCATTCAACTTCAGAATAAATGTGGCTTTGCATCCCACCTATATTTATTACATTGTTGAAAATCTTATTAAAAGGGTAAGAAATAGTAAGAACTTTTAATTGTTGCAGCACTTTCACCCCATACACAAAGCACTATAACCATCCTGTATAGTCCAGGCTGGTTCAAACATACAGTTCCCATTATGGTGTAGTCTTTGTGTATGATTCTGAGTTCTCATGTGCAGGAAGAGACTGCTTCTTTGGAAGCAGTTTTGCATGAAAAAAAAGTTCGAGATCTTCACAGGAGCATGATATTGATATGATGGTACTTTCAATCCAACCTACCTCACTTCAAGACCTGGACATTTGAATGATCCATTAAGTCCTGAACAAATGTTGGCATGGATTGTCTGTGTCCCAACCAACTTACACAAGTCACACAACACTAGAACAATCAACCTACAAAGAGCCATTTGGAATACATCCTCCACCCAGATGCCTAAATAGTGGGAGGAAAAAAAATGAGAGCAGAGTAGGAGGAAGAATATATTTTAGGAGGAAGAACATATTTATATATTTCTTCCTCTTCCACCCACTGCCATTTTGCATATTTTTCCTCCTTGTCAGCCCTTGATGATCATGTTAACATGCGGAGAATTCAGTGCAAGGATTTTTTTTTTACTTACCAAAACATCTTGAATATGGCTGCTCTCCCATTGGTAGTAACCACTGAAGTAACCAAAACTTTTTTACTAAAGGACCTTATTCCTTAACCTGTGGAGACTTGCAAGATGATGGATAAAAGATAGGGCTTGGGTGAGGAGAGAGAATTCTCCTTTCTGTTTCTGTCAGCTCCGCCCTCCATTAATGGCTGGTAACTCTTTTTTGTCATGCATATGTATCACTTTATATTTCAACTATCTATGGAGGACATGGTGGTGTAGCTTAAGAAATTTACTGATTCACTTGGGAAAGTTTGCTTCTGTAGTTTCATTTTCTCTTGCCAATGCTTTCCATGTGGGTGTAAGTGCATGACTTCATTTAAATTAGATAAGAAAAGCTAGTCTGAACTGAGCTTCACTATCCAGGCATACAAAATTATTCATTCTCATTTTCTACCAGTCTACATGTTTGACAGGGGCTAAACTGGGGTTACTGCATCCTGTGTCAGCTTTCTCATACTTTTTTTTTGCTCTTGTCTACATTTCCCAAAGATGCTTCTTCAGCCCTTTAGACAGAGAATGGTGACCTAGCAGCTTAAATTTCATCTATTAGTATGTATGATTAAACCATGCAAAAACTTACGATAAGTCCTGATTTCTTTTTGGCACACAGTATTCCGCATACCCCACAAAGCAGAAACTGTAATGAGAAGAATATATTTCATAGTTGATGGTCTAGAACTTTAGTTTAAACCCTGCTGATATAAGTAGTGTAAGCAGGTAATAGTATAGTTATTGTTACACTTGTGCCTGTATTTGGATTATCAAATTAATGTTTGAAGAATCAGTTCAGCCAAATATTTGTGTTAACTATACATGAAATACATGAAAAATGTATTTCTAATCTTTTTTCCAAGTTGCAGTTTCATCTTGTTCTTTGATCAGGTCATACCTATCCCTGACCAGAAGGAACAGTTACAACATTATTAACATTTTTTAAATAACTGTGGAATGTTTTTCTTCTGCAAACACTGTACAATCTTTTTATTTTCTTGATAAACCAATAAGGCAATAACAGGTATTTTTCCTTCTCTGTTCAGATTTGGAAAAGGCACCCAGTGACAATAATAACCATGAGTATAGACATAATAATTGCAATAAAAATGAATAAAGTGCTAAACATCAACCACAAGGGAGAAAATGTATTTCAAAAACCAAAGTACTTCATTCAGAAACTAAAGCTCAATATCTAAAAATAGGAATCTGGGTTCCAACATGAAAACTGCAATCCTAAATAAACTGTCTTACAAATAAGCACTATTAAATAGGAACTTACGTCCAAGTAAATATACATACATTGCAATGCATGTCTCATCTCCTTTTTGAAAAAATAAGTCAAACAAATCCAAATTTATCTTATGGGCTCTTTTCAATTTATCATTAGGAAGCCTGTGTACTTAAAGAAATTCAGATTCACATTAAAAAAATATTCAAACCAGGGAAATTCAGCACTTTCAGTCCTACCCCTACCATGTTTCAGTTCTATTTCAAATAGCATTAGACTAAGGTATTGCCACTTGTTTTCCTCATAAACAGACACAGCCAGAAATTTAAGAAAACCGCATTCTGGTTTGTTTGTGTTTGTCTACCCTAATTTTCAAACTTTGTCTTATGAAGTTGTTTATCCTGATCAACACTGCATAGTTCCATGACATGCAATCACAGAGGAGACTGGTGATGCCAAAGTTAATGGGGCAGTAAATCGACTACGGATGTTAGTCCAAAATTTAAAGGAGGTATCCAAGGGGGCTGAACCTTATCCCTGAATAGCCCAGACTCTCAAATGACTTAATTACACTTCAGACTAAACCCCAGAACAGATTCACCATTACATCAGAACTATCAGTCTCCACTGCATGTATGGCTACCTACCATAGTCCTCACATATGAACATCCTCCCTATTACAGCAGCCCTGATAGGTGTATTGTGTCAAATGCTTCTGTAGTGAAGTGGAGCACTGGAACATAGAATAAACTTAGGGGTGAATGGCAGGCAATGCAGAGATTCTCCTACCCATTTTATCAGCCATAATATTGACTTCACAAGCACGATAGCTTCTCAATTAAGACCATACTCCAACAATTTTTTCCATGTAAAGTAACTGAGGGGAAAGTCAGTTAGTTTGGTCTTTGGGACAATTTACTAGACATTGAAGCTCTTAAGCAAGTTGCTGATCATATAAACCATGGGTAGCAAATGGCAGCTCCCATGAAACATGGCCAGCATATCTAGTGGTAAGCTAATGATGAGGTTTGCACTCCAGTGACATCTGGAGAGCCCCAGTTTACCTATCTCGGGCCTAAATATTCAAACTCTTGATGTGATTTGAGAGGTTAAATCATGATGATGATGATGATGATGATGATGATGATGATGATGATGATTACAGAGTGACTTCAGAAAAAGTAGGCTTCATATATTTTCTGTTGCTGAAAATTTGTAACAAAAAACAGGGCACTTCTTTGTTCTTTCTAAATTTAATTTGTCATGTCCCAATAAAACAGGGAAAATAATTCTACTGAGCACTGTTCAAGAGGGAAGAGATAATTAAACACAGAGACTGGGCAAGCTATTGAGACTATAAATTAAATCTAGAATGGGCATGAGTAGCATTTCTCATATTTATACAACAGTTTTCAGTAATCAGCTAGCTCATGCTCAAAGTAATGTGCCAGATGAGAAATGCATATAAATTCCTGGTCTCTTTGTCATGTCCACTGACCTCCTTCTCTGCAAATTATCCTATAGAGTACAGCTATGGGGCAAGCAATTTGGACTACAATCTCCACTGGTGATGCTGGCTGGGGGATTCTGCTAATTGTAGTCCCAAAAGTAATAACCCCAAACTCTGCTGGAGACATGTGTGTGTAATAGTCATTATTATTTCTTTTTCCCAGTAGCAAGCTGCATGCAATCTGAAAATCTGTTTTCTGTGCAGCAGAGTCTATACTAATTGAGAGCTGACCTTTACATGAGTCAGTGAGAGACCCTTGGCTTGGGCAACAGATTGAGCAGACAGTGGATTGGGCCACTTCCACCATCAGTCCACAAATTTCTTTTTTTCCTCATCTGCACTTTGTTTCCCACTTAGCTGCTGCTGGACCATTCTCTCTGCCCATTCACTACATCTCCATCTGCTGCCAGGTTGCCCCATGTTCCCATCTGAAAAGAAGCTGAGATGTGGGTCTGCTAGCTGGGCAGGTGATTGTCACGTAGGAGTGACAATGACTGTTTAAAGTTGGGAGTGTATGTAGGGATGAAAAGAATACTCACGAACTGTCTCATCCTCAATGAGAAGAGGGGGAAAATGGTCAATTTGAGCATTTTTTTTTAATTGCAGGCCTTCTTTCTGAAAATTTTCTTTGGGGAAACACTTATTTTTGTGCAAACAACTTTTTTTAAAAAAAGATAGTGGTTTGCACTAAAAGAAAATTAATGAAAAATACAAAATGTGTTGTTTTCTGTGTGAAAATTGATTTTTTTGTGCAAAACTAGTAAAATTCAAAACCAAGTTTTGGGGCCAAGTTAGTTTTCAAGAACAGAAAACTCAAACTGTGAAGAAGAAAAAACACTGAAAAATGTACAAACTCTTGTAATCACACCAAGTAATGTGAAAGCTTTTGAAACTTTTTGTTCTTATGTGTGACAATGGAACAGGCAAAGATACGTAACTCTGAAGCAAAGGTTTCCACCAAACCAACCTTGCTCCTCTGAGGTATGGTCATTCCAATGTGTTGTTCTGAGGATGGACCTACACTGAAAAGTATGGCCCTTCCTCAGACCAAGGCATGGAGGAGAAGTGGTGGCTTAAGAGTGTGCTTTCATTGCTAGCTGCATAAAACCATGCCAAGCAGGGAGCAACAGGATTTGCCACTGCAGCAAAATGGTTGGCAGTGCCAGGTTACTTCCTGGCTTCCATGTCAATGGAGCAGTGAATCCACATCAAGGTTTTACGCCAAACTTTACAGGAGTTATTCTTCAACAGAGCTATTTAGGGTACAGTACCCTGGATAGCTCCTTTAACATTTGGCCTAAAGCCTGGAGTACCTTCACTGTCCCATTGACACTGAAGCCACCAGCTACTGCTGGATAGAGCAGTCACCAGTCTTTTCCAGTTTGGCAGAAAAATGTCTTAAGCTGGCCCTGCTCTAACCACCTGCCTAATATCTCCTGCACTCTATCTTTTGGATTTCAACATCTTTTCCAGCTTTTTCTCTGCCCTTCCTCATCAGTTCTGTCCAATATCCAGATAGAAAAAAGAATCCTTGGGAAGAGGGGAAGAGCATTATTTTGTGAAATCCCTGCGTATTGTAATGAGAACATGTGGGGAAAAGCGAAGGAAAACAAAGATTAAAACAAACAAGTAGGAACTGCACCAGAATGTTGCAATGTGAAGGTTCTTATGTTTAGGACTCTAGAAGACATTTCCCTTCAATTCACTGGCTCACTAGAATGGATAGCTGTACACAGATCTCAACAGCTTCTCTGATACCCTTACTGGATAAGCTAGAACAGGAGTTGCAGACTTCACATTTCCCAGATCACCTTTGTTTTTCATTAGAATCCCAAAGTTCACCTACCAGAACTAGATGCAAAGATGTGGCCAGTGCAAATGAGAGAATGTTTCAGTTCACTTCATTTTTTAGAGGATTTACCAAAATTTGTAAGGTTTTTTTTTTTTTTTTCATATTTGAGATAGAAAAAAGACTTGAGAATTAAAATTTTTGGATGTGGTAGAAACTGACAGATTCTCCTATTTTCCCTTACATTCACAATAAGACAACTGCAACGTGTTGCAAATAAGGCTTCCTCTGTGAGCCAAGCAGCAAT
Source organism: Ctenosaura bakeri (assembly GCA_948474755.1). NCBI lineage: Eukaryota > Metazoa > Chordata > Lepidosauria > Squamata > Iguanidae > Ctenosaura > Ctenosaura bakeri. The sequence goes on along the minus strand of CAOLHI010003092.1, from coordinate 172,069 downwards.
CAGAACTGGTTCATGAGGCAATAGTCAAATTGTTAACTAGAATTAATACAAAATCATCTAATGCTAGGTTTAAAATGATCTATAGTTAGTTCCCAGTTTGTTTCTGGGCTCAGTTCAAAAATGTCTCTAGAACCTGACCGTGCCTCTGGTTGCCCAGTCTGCAATGCCACATTGTTGATGAGCAACAATGAGGTCCCTGATCTCTCTTCTTTATGTTTTACTTTTCATAGAAATGTAGAGTTGGAAGAGAACACAGGGGCCATCCAGTCCAACCCCCTGCCATGTAGAAACACCCTCAAAGCACTCCCGACAGATGGCCATCCAGCCTCTGCTTAAAAACCTCCAAGGAAGGAGGAGACTCCACCACACTCCATGGAGGCAGCAGATTCCACTGCCGGACAGCCCTGACCATCAGGAAGTTCTTCCTGAGGTTCAGGTGGAATCTCCTTTCCTGCAGCTTGAATCCATTACTCCTTGTCCTGGTCTCTGGAGCAGCAGAAAACAAGCCCACTCCCTCCTCTACATGGCATCCCTTCAAATATATTTTCTTTAAAAAAAAAAAACAACCAGAGGAGGTGAAGAAGTTGGACTAGCCATTCAAGTAGAGAAAAGGTGAGGATCAAATGGCCCATGGATTTCGTGTGGCTCCCAAAAGTGTTTAGTTGTCCACAGCACCAACAACACCACCACCACCAACAACAACAACGGGTGACAAACTGTGTTTCCAAATTTCAGTGGCAAATTGATAAACACCCTTCACACCAAGGGAACCAAAGTGCTTGTTCTGAAAGGGCTTTCTGTGGTTTGTCATCAAAAATCAGTGGCCCAGCTGCAATGAGTTAGGGTGTGTGTGTCCCACTGTGGGCTCTGGGAAAAGGAATTGGTTTCTAGACCCACCACAGCTCCATGCCCCTAAAACAGAGATTCCCTGTTTCAAATCAGGGACAGCTGTTAGTTGTCATGCCTCTTTCTAAGATATTAGCAGCACAAGAGTCTTTGGGGAGTCTTGGGACACCTGCAGGTCAATTAGAGCTGCCCCAGCTGTTCCCATAGTGCACAACTGTTCCCACGGTGCCCCCTCAAAGTGAATTATCACAGTAGTTTCCATGTCATCACAGTGAAAAATATACCCTGAGTTTTAGTGTGAACTTGAATGTGCCTTTCCAAAGTGCTGTGGAAGCCATCATCTATCACTGTTGCAAGTACAGGTTGATGTTATACCTTCAAGTCATTTCTGACTTAATGGTGATATTAATGCAAACCTGTCATTGGAAACTTTGTTCAGAGGAGATTTGCCATTGCCCATCTCTGAAACTAAAGCCATTTCCGCACTAGACTCTTATAGCGCTATGATTCCACTTTCAACATTCTATGGAATCCTGGGGTTTGCAGTTTCGGGAGGGGCCGGCCAGCCCCTCCCAAAACTGCAAACCCCAGGATTCCATAGGATGTTGAAAGTGGAATCATAGCGCTATAACAGTCTAGTGTGGAAATGGCTTGAGAAACAGTGATCGGCCCAAGGTCATCCACTGGGTTTCTATGGCCAAGCAGGGATTCAGACCTTGTTTCCCTGGAGTCCTGGCCAAACATTCAAACTACTACGTGACACTGGCTCTCTTCAAGTACTGGAGAATTGTAAAAAGGAAGATGCATAGCCACTTTTGTTTAAGACTGAAGAGGGTAAAGAGAGTGATAGAAGATACCACCCAGAACAGTCTTTTATAACCTGACTTCCATCGCATATGTTGTATGACAGTTTCTATCATCTGCAGCCAGAATGGATGATTAATTATAGGAGGTATAGTTCTGTCCAAAGCATTTGGAAAGCACCAGGTTAGAGAAGGCTGAATAGAGCATATTTAAAAAGAGTAGTGAAATTACTTCCCAGTGAACATTAACAGATAAAAGTCTTAAATAAAATAACAAAATAAAATAGTCTTAATATTTTATTAATGTAAATTCAGAACAGGAATCACCCTTGAGCAAATTTCTAAAGTTCTGAGACTGCAATCCCAGATAAACTTACTTAGGAGCAAACAAACCTAGGATCGGGGTGCAAGTAACAAATGTTAAAGATATATTTGCTGTAGATGATTTAACTTAATTAAACCACCTAAATACCTCACTTAAATATTGGGGTTCCAATCTAGAGGAAGTTGTTCCTAAGTACTTTCAAAATGAACAGGACTTTTACTGAGTATACTCATGTATAAGTGTAGAAATTTTAATCAAAAAATTGATCCAAAAAACCATGGTCAGCTTATCCATGGGTCAATGTAAGTACTGTATATTAACTCTTATCAAAAAAGGAATCATCCTTTATGAGTGGAGTGGTGAAAGGCAAGAGCCCATTCCAGGAGAACCTAAAAGAAGCACTGACCCCCCTCTACTTTCTCCACCACAGTGTACTTCTGGCCTTTTAAAATGCCAGGGTGTGAAAATGGGGGCTGCCAGGGTCAGCTGGCCCCCCAGCACAGCACTGGCACTTTCTCCTCTACATGGAATGATCCACAACTTATCCACACATCATATCAAAACCTATAATTTTGGCCTCAAAACTACCCCTCAACTTATATATGAGATCAACTTATACATGAGCATATATGGTAAATTACATATGTGACTAAGGGGTCCCAAAGACAGAGCTGCGTCAGTGTCGGGGCCTATTTTCCACGAGGCAATTCATGGAATGACCCTGAGGGTGAATGACGCAAGCACAGCTGCTAGGCTAATCACATGGGGTCACATCATGGAAAAATCGCAACACTAGATTTCAATGGGATTAGATTTAGCTAGAATCTTGCATCAGAAGCCGACTGCAAGTGAATCAACCAGACAGCAAGTAGTTCATTCTTTTATTCACTTTAGAAGTGAGTCATTAGGATTTTCTGTATGAAGGATATTAATGCTAATCTGGCAGTAATTAACAAATTACAGTATGCTCATGTCCTTGCAATTAAATAAAGCAGGCATGAGGAATCTCTAGCCTCCAAGCTAGATAACACCTTTATGATTTCTCAGTCTAGCCCACCAGCCTCCCTTCTGACTGGATACTGAACCTGTGATCTTGTCTCAGTAAGACTGTGAGATCAGGCATATCTTGGATTCTGGGATTTCAGGGCCAGAACCTGAGACTTATGGACCGGCCCCTTGCAATGCCACAAAGGGCAGCTTCTGCTGATGACATTAAATGGCATCTTGACATGTTAAACACCAACCACAATTGCATGCAGTATGTCATTTCCAATAAAAAAATTACAAAATGAGGAAAATGCATACATTCATACTTTTCCAGGCAGCACTTTTGCCCTGATCTTCTACCCTGAAGACCAGAGAAGAGGGTCCAGATCGGGAGCATCAGGACAAGGCCCTGTGACACGGCAATTCTATCTCTCAGCCATGCTTCAATGAAGCCTAACAAAAACTTCTACTAGCACCAAGTCAGCCCTTTAAGAAGCCTGGCAGGACTTGAGGGGAACATTTGAAGCTTTTTTGCTGGGTGAAACCTCCTTCCCATGATCCTGAGAACTTCCCCATGAAAAATGACCTCTCCCCTGCTGCAATCATGGCAGTGAAGTAAGGGGCAGAGTCTGAGTGGCCAGTGACTTAGGCAACCATATTGGGGGCCTCATATCAACCATAAAGTGGCTCTATTCCCTTTGAGGCTGGGCTGTCATCTCCCAAATAAGGATCTTGACATGACAGACTGGAATCAATTCAGCTTTTGGGCTAACAATGATCCCTCCCATAAGATTTCTTTCCCAGTATTCATCCAGCTTGCCACTTTATTCTGAGCACAGCTCAAGATATTGGTGATTATCTAAAAGCTCTAAATGACTTAGGCCCAGGATAGCTTTCAGAATATCCGAAAGACTGTATCTCCCAATCTGAGCCTGCTGAATTTCAAGATCCTCAAGGGCAGGGGGCTTTCTCTTGGTCTTACCACCATCATAGGCATGTTTGGTGAAGACATAGAATGGTGACTGCTCCCAGGCTGTGGAATTGTTTTCCTCCAGAGCCTACTTTGCTCTCTTCGTGACTACACACAACAACCCAGATCTTCTCTTGTTAAATGGCCACTGCAGAAGATCTTTTGAATGAAGTGTGCTATAGTTTTTAATTGTAATTATTGTTTTAACTGCTTTTTCAATGGCTGTAAATTAATGTTTTTAAATATAACTAAAGTCAGCCCTTTGTATTTGCGGGTTTCACTTTTGCGGATTTGACTATTCATGGATTATTTGCTATCACCTCTGCTGCTTCCCTATGCCATTTTTAATAGGCGCTGCAAGCCTCATGAGACTGAGAAACTGTGAACAAGGCTTGTAAGTCCCTATTAAAAATGGTGTGGGGCAGCAGTGCAGGTGGCAGTAAGCCCCACCAACCACCGACTTCTGCCTTGTGAAGGAACCCTAATGTCTCCAAGGAATCCATGGTGGATTGAATATGGTGATCATACTTTTTGTGTGTGTTAAATATGGTTTGGAAGGGCCTAGAATTTTTCACTGTTTTTACACTTTCAGGGGGGTCCTGTACCCCTAACTCTAGTGAATGTGGAGGGATGACAGTATTTAATTGTATTTAAACCTTTTATTATTCTTTAAACTGTACTTTGTTTAAAATTATACTGTAAATCCTTATTAGGCCCCATTTTGGGAGAAAGGCAGTAGATATATAAATAAATATGTTATTGACAGGTTCTTTCCTAAACCAAGCTACTTGTTCCTTAAGATCTGAAAGAAAGGAGTCCCACTAGACTCTAGTGAGAGAGAAGGTCAATTAGCTAAGATTGGGGGTGAGGGTGAGGAAAGATATGTGATGACTGTGTGATGACTGCACCCAGATTATAGGATACTCTGTCCTATGGGAGGCTGGGACAACTTCAGTGGGATGGGAGTGCGATTTTCATCCCTGTAGTGGGCTGCACCACTACAGTTTCAGTCAAAAATCAGCTAAAAATATGACCAGAAGTCACTTCTGTCTTGGACTTCCAGGAGTTTGGGGCAAATTTTCCTGTTAAGCAGTGGTGCTGGGTCAGGGAGAGGACTAAAAGGCAATGTTTTAGCAGCATCTGGACATCAATTTAGGTTATTTTTTTGTGAAGGAAGAAGGGAATTTGGTGGCCAAGGCAGAGTCTTGAAGGACCACAAAAGGGAATTTGAGTCTGTCTGTGATTGACTTCTGCGCCCTGTGAAGTTTGCCTGAGGCATTCTGTTTGCTTCCCATTTTCATGGGGTGAACATGTTCTGCCAAGCTTTGTTATGTTGGATCATATGGTGTTATATGGTTGACCCTTCTTTGACCTTTTCTACTGAGCCTCTTTTTATATTGTTTGAATTTTATAGCTTTATTATGAATTGCGCTCTTTTGATTGCCATTAGCTGCTCCGAGTAATGCAGATGCACGGGGATGTGTGTGATTTCAATGAACTACAGAAAATAGATTATGAATAAATGTATACATAAATAAGCGTGCTGCAAGATCAACTGAGAAGAGGAAGCAGTTTGTTTGTATATTCATGAGAACTGGACTAGTGAGAAAAAAGAAAAAGCTCAGTGTGAACCCACCAGCCCCATTCTAGGAGCTTAGATCCAGAGCCTCTTTTAAATGCCAGCCTTCTGCTCTGATTCAGAAGACATGAAGAAAGGTATGTCTGCTTAATGTCAAGAGTTGCCCTCGCCAAATTTGTGCCTTACAGATGGGGTAGATGAAGTGTCATTCTCTCTTCCTTCTTCATTGGCTACTGGTAGTCACCAAATTCCCTTCTCTTTAGAAACAGCTATTACATTTCAGTTGACCACCTTGAACAAATGCATTCACATTCTCTCCTGTTTTAAGTTTATGCTGCTGCCAAGATCTTTATAAAGATCCAAAACTTAACTTCAGTGTCAGGCTTAAATATCAACAGGTACGTTATGGTATCATTGCCTATTGATTCATATGTTCCCAACAATAATAGCAACATAGTGAATGTGATTTTCAAAGGATGGTGTAGTTTATCAAAAGAAACAAATACTATTTTATCATTTACCAGCTTAGGAAGTTATATCGTTATATCTGCCTCCTCACTCCTCTCTCCAGCACATAAATACTTCCATACAAGTACAACCATATCCTGCTACAGATCTATATGTTAAATAATTGTATTTTACCTATCCAGTCCCTCACTCTTCACTCTTAAACCCATCACTTTTAGATGTTTTTCTCTTAATGCATCATACAGCCTCTCTCAGCCATCTTTTTCTAAGTGTCATCTCTAAGGTTTCCAGTCCTTCACCTTCACTCCCTCCAGTAAATTCCAAACCATACAAATACTCATAACTGGCATTGCCCAGGCCTTGGAAAGAGAAAAGAAGAGGCAGACACGGCTCTGCCATGCCAAGGCCCAGGAGCTCATGAAATGCCCTCCCTCCATCTCAGCTGCCACTGCCCTGGCCTCGGAGCGAGAGAAGAAGCTGCAGTATCTGCTGGACTTAATCCCCTGCTCCACTTCCATCCCCTTTTCCTCATGTGTCCTGTCTTATTTAGATTGTAATCTTGAAGATGGGGAACTGTCTAATCAACAATTTGTAAGCAGCTCTGAGAGCCATTGTGACTGAACAGTGGGGTATGACTACTCTAAATAAATAAATACTTCCCCTTCTCATTCTCTCAACCCATCCTCATCCATTTGCACACTCTGATTCTCAATCTATACTTATCCCCATCACACTCATCAGTGTAGCAGCGTTCAGCCTTTCTGCACTGTTATAGTGCTATTATTCCACTTTCAACATCCTGTGGAATTCTGGGGCTTGTAGTTTGCTGAGGCCAAAGTATTCTTTGGCTGAGAATTCTAAATGCCTCTCCCTAAACTGCAAACCCAGGATTCCACAGGATGTTGAAAGTGGAATAATAACACCATAACAGTATGGTGCAGAAAGGTCCTTTGTTGTTGTGTATTTTCAAGTCATTTCTGGCTTGAAACCTATCATGGGGTTTTCTTGGCAAGATTTGTTCAGAGGGGGGTTTGTCATTGCTTTCCTTTGAGGCTGAGAGAGTGTCCCTCACACATAGTCTCCCAGTGGATTTCCATGGCCAGACAAGGAACTGAACCCTGGTCTCCAGAGTTCTTGTCCAATGCCCCAGCCACTACACCTGTCATATAAATATATTTTGCAATAGAACACATACATATCTTGTATTATCTCACATCTTGTATCATATAATAGGATGCTATTCTATCATCCAGAACCACTGTGGACGTTAGGTTAATAGCTCTGTTGTATGGAAATGGTTGTGTTGGGAGTAGTGGTCCAACCCATCTTGAAAGGCAGCTAAACTGAGAGTACAGAGAGGCTCCTAAACACCACTGAATAATGATCAGCATGAAAATCCTGCTATATTCTGAAATTAGGCTGTCTAAATGTAAGGCACACTTGAATTGTGAAACTACATTTCAGAGAGGTAAATTTTAAAATCTTTTCACTAACGACATGTGCATTGTAAGTGCAATATGCATGATTAAAAGACTATTTTTCTTCTCTGTTTTTCTTTCTTTATCCCTGCATCCATGTGCCTCTGTATATTTTCTGTGTGTCCCTGTGTGTCCCTTCCACTTGTATGTATGCTGTTCATCTTCTTAACTGTGTCTGGCTGTGCTCACCATGCTCTTGTGATTGGTTGTTCTGTTTCTATGGAGAACCAGCTCATTCCTTTTGAGTGGTGGATTTCAAAAAATCTAGCAACATTTCTATTCACCTCAAGGGACTAATTACAGTTGGAGCTATATGACTATGACAAGCAGGGCAAGTACAAAGGCAGAAAGAATTCCACAACTGGATTCATGGACATTTTCTTATCTTATCCGCCCTTCATCTGAGAGAACTGACATATTTAGCATCTGCATAAAAATCAGAGAGAAGACTTTTCACATACCTTAAATTAAATACGTTAAGGTGATTGATTTGAGATGCTGTATGATAAGATTCCTAGTTTAACATGTTTTGCCATCACAGAAATACTGTGGGAGCCATCCAGAATTCTGACTGCAGAAGAATCAGAGACACTTTTCTTCTCAGCTTTTAAATATGGTCCCTATTATCTTATTTACTCTTCTCCAATACATTAAGCATTCTCGTCTTAATTCTGAAAAACTCTTAACTGCCTGCATTTGTAATGAGCACAAATCAGCATATACTGAGGAATCTAATTGAATTGTTATTCTGCATTAACAGTCTACACTCAAAAACAAGTCTTATTGTGTTCAGTGAAACTTCTCTCAGATAATTTTTATTTCAAACGTGGCTTCTGCAAATGCAGAAATAGCACTAAGAAGTGGGCTTACACAGTGATTGCTTTATATTGTAGTTATTCTGTATTATGGTTACCTTAATATTAATATTAAAATTAGTATTAATTCAGTATGGTATTGAAGAATCTGAGAGCCGGCATGGTGTAATGGTTTGAGTGCTAGACTAGAACTCTGGGAAACGCACTGGCTAATCTTGGCCATGTATTCTCCCATCTTCAAAGGAGGGCAATGGCAAACCCGCTCTGAACAAATCTTGCTACAAAGTCCCATTAGCCTGAGGCCATTTCTGCACTAGACTGTTATAGCGCTATTATTCCACTTGCAACATCCTATGGAATCCTGGGGTTTGCAGTTTCGAGAATAATAGCGCTATAACAGTCTAGTGCAGAAATGGCCTTAGAGTGGCCATAAGTTGAAGACAGACAACAACAACCACTGTAAGCAGCAAGTTGATAGAACTCCAGTGTTGTAGAACACCTTCCCTAAAGAACTCTGCCTGTCTCCATCAGGAACTCTGGAATTGCTTTCAGTGATGGAGCTCAACATTGGCAGGCAGGTCACTATTAATTTTGCCTACTTGCAGCTTTTTTAAAACAAAACAATGAAACTATAGAATACATTGCTTTAAAATAACAGCAACAGCCACCAACTGGAGCAGATAACAGTCTGACAACTATGAAAACAATGGCAAAATAATAAATGAAATATTACAAAACTGAGTGAAAACAAATAAATATATGAGGCAAAGGGAGAAAAATATAAAATATAAAAATATAAAATTCTACTGCATACCTGGGAGAGCAGGTAATATAACATGCTACCTGCAGGAACATAACAGGAACTTAACACATTCTGTTATGTGTAGCTGTCTTATATTGTCTTAATATTCTCTGACCTTTGCAAGTAACTATTTAGTGCACTTCTGATTGATAAATCCTGAGGGAACTCAACTATATGGGAATCTTAGACAGGGAGCACGCTCACCCACCAACCCACTCCCATTCTACAGTCCACGGACACAATCAATACTCACTTTTTAAAAGCATGTGCAAAAACAGATTGATTCCACTTGTCTTTTTTATTATATTGGAATTATGTGAACTAAGCCTGCAGTGATCTTTTAACTATTTCAGGTTGTGACTGCATTTTATATTAAATAGTTTTCCTGTACTTTGTAAATGTTTAGTATATTTTGTTGATGGTTGTGTTATCTTGTGATGTGGATTTTAGTAGCCACCTTGAGTACTCTGCCTAAAAAAAAGGAGCGAAATGGAAGGCAAAGTGCCAGCAAAATAAATAAGAAAATATTTCACATGGCTGCCTAATAGGGTGTATTAGTGATACAAACTGTGTAACAGAGATATGTGTGATTTTAGTCCAAGTAAAATAGGATATTTAGAGTTAAGGTTTCCATAGTAACAAACTTTGCCTTTAGCTACTTATATGTGAAACTGTGCTTCCATGTAGTTGCAGCTATTTGAAGAGAGAAGTAGGTCAAAGACCTTTAATTACACTTCTGCATTATGTTATTTTTAGGAAGCGTGCATACAAATCAGATTTGCTCTAATGATTCTACTCTTCAGAAATTCATGGTAATTCATTTTTCCCTCTTCTGTTTCATACTACCTACAGTGTCTGAAACCACCAGAGATGATACCAAAGCACTTCATTCTCCAGCCTGTTATACTCCAATTCCACTTATTCAAGCATAAATCTCATTGAACTCTACGGGGGCTTCTTCAGTGGTAATATAATTTAGACTAGGCTGTTAGCCCAGAAATAGGCAAGGAAATTAAGAGCAGATCTACAGTCACTATGGCCCCTGTGCAATGTTCATGGGGAACATAGCAGGCCATGGATTGGATTGTAATGGTAGCCATTATTATGAGGAGGCATGATGGCTCTTCCAGAGCCCAGTGACTAGGGACATCCAACTGTATGAACAAGCTCATAACTTTTGCTTTCCTTAGGGAGTTATGAGAACTGCACTGCTACATTATCTCTGCAATTCAACCTGATACCAAGAGATGGTTTCTGCATCCTTTGCTGCCTGAAACAAAAGATGCATACCCCATTCCATGTGCAAACACCAACTGGGCTGTTAGGCCCTCTGAGATGCCTGAGGGTAGGAGGAGGGTGCAAAACAAGCTATGTAATGCACACACAGCTCTGTCCTCCAAACAGGAGTATGGCTAGAAACTCATGAAGAACAGCTGCTGAAATGCCATTGCTCCTCATAGTTTGTATCACCTGAAGTGGTTGCTTTACTCTGCCTTGTAGGAAGAACAACTCTGCAGAAACTTAGATCTACAGTCTCTAGAAATCCTTGAGGAGATACACTGATAGTTTAGCAGATATACCTTTCAGGTGTTGGATGTCCAATGTAGGGTATTTTTGCTGTTGGTTGCATAGACATTTTCCTGATTGCTAACTGAGGCCAAGATCCTACATCACCAAGTGTAGCACAGAACTTCTGCAGGAAAAACTGTGCTGTGGCTGTCCTCTCTCCACTGCCAGGGCCTATGTTTCACTGCGATTGTACTCTCCTCCATGGCTATTCAATGGCTGGTAGAGAGCAGGGAGGATTGGAGAAGCACCTGGCTATGTCCCTATAGCCAGACACAAAACAAAGCTATCATTTTTCAAGATCTGTCAGAAGGTCTCTGATGGCAATGTGGCTGCCTGTGGGGTACATAGGGAGATGTTTCTCCAATCCCCCTGTTCTCCAACAGCCATTGAACGGCTATGGAAGAGTACTATCTGTGAGTCCTGGGAGACTCACTCTGAGTCCAGGGGTGGGAGGGGGAGGCTTTGGTCTTTGCACAGGAAGGAAGAGAATACCAATCTTTAATGGTCCAAAATGATATCTGCAAGATTATGTTGAACTTACATATGTTACTAGCAGGATACCACAAATGTTACTAGCAGGATGCCATCTTGAATCAGTACTATTATTTTAATGAAGTGTTTCATTGTTTTGATACTGTTTCATGGCTTTCCCACCTGATTTGGTTGTACTTTGTAGCTTTTAACACTACAAATATCACACCTTGAGGCTTCTTAAAAGTGAAAAGTGATATAGAAATGTCTTAATAAATAAAATGTAAGTGTAACCAAAAGCTTGAAACCAAATACTTCAAGGCAGATTCACATGGCCCTAAATCCAGTGCAGAGTTAGGCTCACTTAAAACCATTGATTTCAAAGAGATTAAACATGCCTAGCTCCTCCTTGGGTTTGAAGCATGAGACTTCCTCCCAGAACATGGTACATATTTTTTTTCAGGTCACTTTTAGCGAAGTGTTAAACTAGAACCCAGGATTTCTCAATTCTGTTTTTTTTAAAAAAAAATTATGTTAGCTGTACAGAATCCACCTGGAAATACTATGCAAGGGAACTTCAAAAAGGCCCTTTACAGTGAAAATGAACAGCACTGCATAAATCCACTATGTGCTTAATTATCTAGATCAGGCCGTCCATATGAGATAATCACAATTAAGTGGTCATGTGGTCATGCACAGAAACTAACAAGAGAGAGACCTCAGCGTAAGAACAAAGAGCAAGTATCTTACTTAAACTTTGACACAACAACACCAGAGGCTGCATTGAAGCCTGCAAAATCAACTGATCAGTATTAATAGATGCCCATCTGTCCATTGCTGCAACACAAAGAATACCAAGACTTTATCTACAACATCTTCCTCTGCTATTAATTATTAGTCAAAGCTATCTACCCAAAATCTTTTGGGAAAAGTCATGCTGTCCACACAGATCCAGCTATGCCTGTTCCACAAATCCTTAGACCACCTGAGAGTGTGAAGGAGTGACTTCTGATATTTGCCACCTTCTACAGATGCTTCTTCTGCTCAGACAATATTAATCAGTGTGTTGTTCTTTTCCATTTTGTTCAGTAAGATTAAATATATGGCAAGTACACAAAGTAGACATTTAATCAAGATAAAAAAAGACTATTGTACTATTTAGTATAAAAGAAGAGGAAGTTATGCATGCATAAACATTTTCTGCATTATTATAATTTCTTTCCATTTCATCCCAGCTGTCAGAAAGGATCATACTTGATCTATGAATATATTTCTCTTTCAATTCTGAGGAAGTTTTCCTTCAGTTCCTATTATGAGTCCTAGGGCAGGATAGTTTCATTAAATAAAGTTTAATGATATAATGTGGTATTATGCCATTTAAATGTAGATGCAAATTTAAATTCATCCAGCAGCTTACCCCACTAATTACAATGGCAAATTCCATTGACTATCCAAAGTACGTGGTTTGAAGACTAATACTATATATCAAACTGGTAAATTAGTACTAGTAATTACTATACTATTAACCAAAATTGACACAATTTTAAGAATATGTAAATCCTGTCCCATCGAATGGGATTTGCGAATACTGTTAAATTTTCATGGAGTCCAGTGAGAATTAAATGTGTTTCTCTTTCTTTTCCCACACCTTTTCCATGGAAAGAAATTCCATTAAGATGACTTTATTTCAAAGAAGATGCTTTGGACTCTATGGCTAGCTGTGCTTCTCAACACACATTGGTTGCAACTCTCATGAATTCCAACAGAAAAACCACACACTGTAAACCTTCAATAAAGAGAGAGTTGCACTAGATGTAGAAATATGCAAAGAGAACTTGCAGTACCTTTGGGAATAACTGAGAGGAAGACGTTTGTAGCATAAGCTTTTGTAGACTGGGTCTGCTTTATTAGATGCATTAGTTTATGCTACAAACTTTTCTCTGGCAGTTAATCTCAAAGATGCTGCAAGTTCCCTTTGCATGAGCAACACAGCTATGTACTACTGGATGCAAAAATGTCACTGTCTTGATGTTCACACATCAACGTTAGGAGGTGCCGTCCTTACAGGGTAAGTAATTAGTCCAAAGTGGCAATCCTAACAAGTGAAAATCTCAAAACCCACCTTTGATTCGAGTCCCTAATGAAACCCTTCCTGCCTCTCAAGAAGCCACCGCTGCTCTGTCCTGCTCACCAGAAAATGATGTCATGCTTCAAAAATCCCAGCTACCTTTTTCTGGGTTCAACCCCAACCCCCATCCCCCGTGCCTTCTGAGACCTGCCTTTAAAACTGTTTGAAGCTGGCCCTTTGGACCACAGTTCAGCTCACGGGTGGCCTGAGGTGGGAAAAAAGCTCTCCCACCTTCAAGGAGGATTAACGATTGCCAAGCGCATGGCCCAGCGTTCGCCCGGTATACAGTCCGAAAGAAAGGGAACGAAGAGCAATTTTTTTTAACCTCCTGGGGGGTTCAAATAAAGTTCAGGTGCTTTGGCCCTAACCTTTCTTAAGGGATGGCGGTGGAAGCGGCCCGGGAAGCGGTGTAGCACAGCTCGATCATGCAGATCAGTAACGCACGAAGCATGCAAGCTCCCTGGGAGTCCGGAGGGGGGGATAGGAAGCGGGAAGGGCGGGGGAAGGGGCTGCCCACGGCAGGCTTGGAAACCGGCGCCCGCGCTGCGCACATCATCACCGTCAAAAGAGCTTTTTTTCAAAGAGAGAGAGTGAAATGGCTTAACGTACACACACCCCGCTCCATACCGGAGAAGAGTCTCCCAGCTGGGTGGCGCGCTCCGCGTCCGTCAGGACCAGGCTGAAGCTGACGGCCCCCACGGCCACGCTGGAGACCCCCAGCCCTATCTCCAGCACGGAGAGCACCAGGAGGCTCCCGATGATTTGGCCGCTGGTGCACATCCTCGCTCGGTCATCGTTCCTAGCACCAGATCAGCTCGGGGAAGCAACGCCTTCGCCGGGAGGGTGGGGGCTGGTAGGCGGGAGGAGGGGTGGGTGGGGGCGGGAGGGGGGAGACGTCTCCCTGCTGGGTGGCAAAGTTTTGTCCCTTCTTCTTCGGCGGGCAGGCACAAACCCCCGAGAGGAGGAAGTCGGGTGGTCCTTTTCACTTTGGGTCCGCGGCTTTCAGCCCCAGCTCGGTGATCTGAGGAACAGGGAAGTCTCTTAGGCTTTATCTTTCTTCTCTCTTTTTCCTCCCCGCTTCTGCCTCGATTCCCTTGTCCGCACCACGGCTCTTGCTGGCCGCGGAGAAAGTGCCGCCGATGCCACGCAGGGATCCTAGCCAAGGCAGCCGGCGCGCCAGGAGCTGTCCAAGGTCCTGAATCCTGCCGCCGAACGCCTCCCGCGCATCGCCTCTCCTGCGCTCTCGCTCGCTCTCCGCCGGCGCCCTCTCTCCTTTCCCCCCTCCCTCCCTCCCTCAGTCTCTCCAGACACTTCCTAAATCAGGCACTTCTCTCCGGAGGGGGCATCGATCTCATGCTCGCGATGGAGCCCGGCTAGTGCGTTGGAGGCGCGCGTGTGCGTCTCCCTTTCCTTCCTGAGGCCGCGAAGGCGGATTCAGCTCGGCCCCACAAGCTCCTTCGGCGCTCAGTTCCTGTCTCGCCCGGCAACAAAGCGGGAGAGCTTGAAACTCAAAAGCGATGTCGACCTTGTCTGCTCGCCCCCTTCCCTCTCATTGGAATGACCTCGCCAAGAGTCGGTGGGAGGGAGGCGGCGCCGAAGGAGGAAACGCATCCCCAGCCGGAACGAGGCAAGAACCGGGATTCGGCATCGCCAGGGCGAGAGTTCGCGCAGCGGCCCCGACGCGGACGCCAGGACGCACAGCCCACGTTTATGTCTTTATTATTATTTTTTTCTGATATAAAAAGCCCCAAAGCGCCTCCGTCTATTTATGGCCTCAGAGCCGTGAGATTCCTTTGGTGCCCTCTGGGAGAGAAGATGGTACGCAGCAGGAAGCCAGGAAAAAAAAATACAGTACTTCCAGCACAGACTGCTCTTTTGCGAAATCCTGAAAGCAAGATTTCGGAGTTACATAAATGCTCTTCTTCCGGTTTACGTGTTTACCATAACAAACATGCATGGATAGAACTAGATTTCATCCTCCCGGCTTCACTTTAGGGAATGATATGGCTTCTGCTAAGTATTTTCAAGCTGTCCTTAGACCACTTTAAAACAAAGGGGGAGAAATAATTCAGTCGAGTTTTTAAATGCGGAGGAGGAGGAGGAGGAGGAAGGCAGACTTCGCTGTTCTTGGGATGTTTCCAGGCTGAGTGATTTGCAAGTATCAGGTGCGCTGAATCACTCTGGCCAACACCTGTAAGCCACATGGCAGTGTGCCAATCCCCTTGTTTACTTTGGCATTACTGTTTGGAAGCCTTTCTGAAACAGTGCCAGGGAGAACTAGTTTAAAAGAAAATATAGATGAACATTAGAGGGAGAAAACTTTGTCTTAGTGGCAGCAAAGTCACACCAAGAATGACACTTTGATGTTTCTCTCCTTCCTCCTGCACCCCATCCCACCAATTTCTCTCTGTTGCTTTGCCTACCTCTTAGGTATGTGCTTTACTGAAAATATACATTGCCTAGAAGCAAGATCATGAGCCTCAGGGATTGGTCTGAAGCTAAGCAGGCTGGTCAGTGTCTAGATGGGAGACCAGCAAAATGTCCTAGGGATGCTTCTTTGATTTTGATAAAAGAAGGAAGATGGGATATAGATGTAATGAAATAAGCAGAAGCATATATGGGACAATGAGCCTGATTCTTATGTTTCTTTCAGAGTTTTTTTTAAAAAATACCATGACTCTTCCCCAACCTAATGCCTGGTAGATGTGCTGGAATGTAACTGCCATCGAGGGCCGCTGATTATAGGCCATTTTGGCTGGGAAATGAAGGAAATTGTAGCCCAAAGCTCAGAAAAACATTACATTGAAGGAGGTTGATATATATTATCTTCAAAATAGCAAGTGATAATGGCTTCTATGTACATGTATCCACCAGCTGCTTTTGGTCATGAAACCAAAAGCATCCAGACCTTGGAGATTTTTGGACTCCCCAAATTCCCTAGCCAGCATGGCTCAGAATCTGGGAGTTATAGTCCAACAGTCAATATTTGTAAGCTCTGAGTGTATCTCAGATTCAGATGGATTTAGAGTACCACTCCCAGGTTTTCTCTTAGCATTCAGAATTTCAATAAAGAAGAGCCAACATCCCTGCAGTGTTGCTTGCAATGGCCAGATACAGTGAAGGATGTTGTTTCTTGTAGTTTGAAATGGGCCATCTTGCCATTTCAGTGAGCAGGCTGGGACACAGTATGTGAATAAATGACCTTATAAGTATACCAGCTCTCAACTTGAGCTGGTATGTTTGTCCTTAATTGTTGCAATCCCTGTTTATAAAATGATGTATTGCCTATACAGATAACAATGTAGGCACAGTGAAAGACAATTTAGGATGAATAAAAGAAATGAGGAGGAAGCAGACTAGCAGGTTCATTCTGAGGGAGACATACTCTAATCCAGAGGGAAGAAACCACAACTTTTGGCCTACAACTCACATCATCCTCAGCCAATGTGCACAATGGTAAGGTACTGTAAGAGGTGTAGTCCGAAACTTCAGGAGAGCAGAGTGTTGCCCAACCTAGCCTAAAAATTCAGATCCCCAACACCTACTTCTAAATTATAGGATGTGACCTGCAAACAGACGGGTGGCAGCAGAAACAGGGGCAGCAGAGAAGGGCCATGGAGGAGTAGGACATTGATGCATATTTTCCAAACTGCGGGTGGCAAGACAGCTTATGCCACTGTCTCATTTTCTCATTCAGTTTTATACACATAGACTGAAAGATCTTAGGCATGACTTTCCACTTCAAACATCAGCATGGATTTCCATGACATTTGCTTAATCAACACTTTGGCTTCAATACTGCAGTACTGCACAATTGGTTCCACATCAGTCACATGGAAACCAATAGGTTTGATTGTTTTGTGAGGCTGCAAATTTTTGGTTGAATCATGAAAAAATACTTTTGTTCATGTTTTGTGAAATAGATGTGCACTCCACATCCAGCCAAATTTCAGTGTTTTTAAACCCACTCATTTCACTGAGAGAATAAGCAAGTGCTTCTGTAAATGATTCTGCCAAGTTTGACAAAATCTTGGATAAGATGTTCTCCACTAGTATCACCCTCTCCAGCTGTATCATTCTCTCCCCCACACAGCCCCAGATGCTCTCTTTTCTTCTGTGCCAACATTTTCTGCCCTACCCACTCCGTCTTGGTCATTCTATGTTCTCTTTCTAAACTCCATGTTATTTTCTCCACACATACCCCTCCACCATGTTGTTCTGTACCCAGTTGACATTGCCTAAACTTTGAAGTCTATAAAGGCAACCAAAAATGGGTCCCATCACATGGACTCACCATAAACACAGACTCCACCACCACATCATGTCATAGCATAGCAGAAAAAGTCTTTAACTACCATACTGAAATAAGAGAGATCATTCCTACTACTTTTTTTAAAAAAACTTTCACATTATAATCTATGGGGAAACTATTAAGCTCTGCTAATGGATTTCTTTTCTTCACATGGTTGTTTTTCTAGAAGTGTACCTATGATAAATACTGAATTCAATGCAGGTAATGAATATATGTGGATACAACTGAATATGACTTGGGATTTAAGCACCCAAGTGTAGTACAAACCCATTATAAGTCAATCCATTATGAGTCAAACATTATAATCTTCCTTGATTTCATGTTCACTGAAAGTCTGCAAAGCAGTTTATGCATGTAGCAACTCATAGTTCACTGCCACCAACACAGGGAACTTAAGCATACAAAACTCTTTACCTAGATGGATGAATCTGGCACATTCAATTTTTTAAATTCTCACAATATTTTTGTCATGATCATGATCAAGATTTCATAAAGTTCTTTTCCAAGAAGTGAAATCTGCAAACTAAATTCTCACATTCCTAGATTTAAATCCTATATTGTAGCCACTAGAACACTTGTGATCATTCAGAGCTCTGCACAAATATTTTATTTTCTTTGACACAGAGCTATGATGTTCTTTCTCTAGGCTTGTAAACAACTTATTTGCATGGACTGCCTTGCCAGACAGTAGCTACTGGCTCTAGTTGACAAACCTTTCTTGAATGGAATCTATATATCCTCTGAAACCTGCACTCAATTGTGTTGTTGTTATGTGCCATCAAGTTGTGTGTGACTTATCATGACCTTATCATATGCAATACCCTTTTGGGAAAGATTTATTCAGAGAAGTTTTGTAGTTGCCTTCCCTCTAAGGCTGAGAGAGTGTGACTTGCCCACAGTAATCCAATAGGCTTCTGTGGCTGAGCAACAATTGGATCCCTGGTCTTCCACAGTCTTAGCCCAATACTTGAGCCATTACACTACATTAGCAATCCACTGTCCAATTTAAATCTCTCAAAGCTACCATGAGCCATGGGGGAAGAACGTTGGAAGCATATGTTCTTCAGCTCACACACCATCTAGTCTCACCCTTAATTGTCTTTTGCTAGACAAGAGAACTTAGAAGAATTATTTTTGACTCTCATCCTCAGAATCCCCTAGCCTGCATGCTAGGAATCTGAGTTCAAAACTACCACATATATTTCCAAGCTCTGATAAGTAAACATTGGCTCTTGTACCTGTGAACACTTTCCCTGTTGCTTGATTGATCCACTTTCCCTTCCCTACTTGACCACTTGATGCATTTTCCCTTGGGTCCTAGCTCCTAGGACTTCTTGTATCTCCTGCCTTCACATACCTTCACAAAATCTTAGCACATTGACAGAAAGCGACGCATCTCAAGAAGAGTTTATATGAGCTGCTTCTCCGGGACTGAGAGTTTTCCTTGATAAATTGAGACAGGCATCTGACACTGAAAAGCAGATCGCTTGGACATAACATATGTTAAGTCATGATCCTGATCAGATGACAAAAACATTATGTTTGGGGTGAAGAGGTGAGTGTGAGTCGGAAGAGAAATGTTTCAGTAATTTAGGCTTAAAGCACTTTATCGAAAACTGTAATAATGATTGGTAAAGACTTCCAAACTCTGATGGGCTGAATGTCTGGGGCTCTGGGAGAAATGTCTGTCAGAATTGAAATGAATAAGCTCAGCCATTGAAGTCTTCACTGCATGGAATGGACTCCATAAACAGACAAAGGCAGATAGAAATGATCAGAGAAGACTAAAGTTGACAACATGTTGAAGCTGCTTTGTTTTCCAGCAGATTTGACATGGGACATTTCTGAAACATCCCTTGCTGCTCAAATAAAGCAAACTAGTTGGCAAATTGTGATTATGTAATGGACCCAGAGCTAATAAAAATATGATAATGGACACAAGGAAAGCACTGAAAAATGTACCTGTCTATGTATTTATGGACTAAATCAAATTGTTAATGAACATTTGTGCAAATCCCAACTTAATAAGCATTTGAGAAAATCCAGTTGATTCATTGGGTTTGTTCTAGTTGGACTGCCAATAATATTTGCTTGTTTTCTTTTTTTAAAAAAGTTAGAAATAGACTTTTTTTTTTTCATCCCACCTTGCCACTCTTTCTCTAGACTTGATACAAGAGTCCTGTTTGTTAGATCAGGCTAAGAGAAAGAGACAATCAGAAGATAATCCAGTGAAGTTGGCAGTTTAGTGGGAATTTAAATTTGGATTTCTCAATTCCTTGTCAACACACACTGGCATTCTGTTGGTGAGACGTATGTGCCTTTGGTCACTCAACATGTTGCTTCGAATGAATAGAGTAAATAAACAGAAGGGGAGTGGAATGTGTTTTCAGCCTGTTGATTCTGGCAAACCCTTGAGGGTCCACATCCATAAGGATAAGGTGGATGATCAAAGGAACTGGCAAAACTACCTCTGAGTATAGCTGGCCTAAGAAAATCCTATGAAATTCATGGGGTCACCATAACAGAACAGGCAACTTGGAGGTGCGTGCACACAAATAAAAACAAAAGTGTTCATGGTCACTCCAACTCTTTCTCATCCCCATAAACATCCATCTTCCGCTTATACTTTCATTGACATCCTCCAATGAACATACAACCCTCTCCGCATAAGATGCAGCAGTTAGGCTTGTAAAAAAAAACCTCCCGTTAGTGCCAAACAGAAGAAATTGGTGGAAGCAGGAGCATTGCTGTACACAGAGATCGGTGGGAAGCTTTTGTGTTCTCTTCTTGTTGTACCAATACACAATCTGAATGCTTGGCACAATGAGGCACTCCTACAAAATAACAAATCTAGATGGACATCCTACATCACTTCAGCACAGTACAAATATCCACTGGGAGAGTTACACTGAGAGTCAATATGGTATAGTGGTTTGAGTTTTGGACTAGGACTTCAGGACACCAGGTCTGAATCCCTACATAGGCATGGAAATCTACTGGGTGACCTTGGGAATGGCACACTTTCTCAGGCTCAGAAAAAGACAACGGCAAACCTTCATTGAACAACTCTTGCCAAGAAAACCTCATGATAGGGTTGACATAAGTTGGAAATGACCTGAAGGCACACAACAGCAGTAGGAGTTACATTACACAGTCCCTATACTGAATACCAACATAATGCAATATATGTGGCCCCGTGGTCAATATGCATGGCTGACAAGCTGTTGTGAAATTGCATTGAACAAAAACAAGGCATAGAGGTGTGCACATGCTGCTTTTTATAATTTAATGCCCTAGCACATGTGCAACAGTCCTGCATGCCCAGTTCTGCTTATGCTGCCATTAGCTTGCTACAGTCATTGTTCGTTGTCTAAAAATCACTCCACGTGTTTGCTACCACATTCACTTATCACTGATAGGATGCTGGCTGTAATATCCTATATCAGCATTCCAGCAATAAATACTAAAAGGATGTTTTCCAAAGCTGAAATCTAGTTCTTTTATTCTCTGCCTGTTCATTCTCACTATACATACAAGCACCAACACAGAGACACAGAGACCAGTTCCGCACTAGACTGTTATAGTGCTATTATTCCACTTTCAACATCCTGTGGAATCTTGGAGTTTGCACTTTAGGGAGGCCCCTCCCTAAACTGCAAGCCCCAAGATTCCATAGGATGTTGAAAGTGGAATAATAGCACCATAACAGTCTAGTGCAGAAATGGCCTTAGTTTGCCAAAATTACTTTTTGGACTAAAATTCTTCAAATACCCTAGTAAACATGATTGTTGCAATTCCAGCCTATCAGTTTTTGGGAACGGCAGTCCAAATGTTTTTTTTGTGTGTGTGTGTGTGTTCCAGGGTCCATCACATATAGTTGGGTCGGGGTGGGGGAATCCTCCATATGTTGTTAGACTTCAGTCCCTATTGATGAGGTTGGATAGAGCTCCTGGCATCTGGAAGCCTGCATGACTGATCATTCTGTCAAAGAATCATAGAACTATTTAAAAAAAAAAACAACGAAACACAACAGGAGACTGGAACATATCTGAGAGAACACTGCACATAGAGCCAACCCTTTCCCTATCGAATTAGTTCATAATTTTCTGGTCATTATTAAAAGCGCAGCAGGAGTGAGTGAGCTGTGCTTGGGAAGGCAAGGAATGCATTGAGCAAAAAGACACCCAGGTGATTCATGAGATGATGACTTTATGAAAAGCTAAGCTGCATCAGCTGTTCAGACAGAATGTGACTCATTTCTAATTACTGCAAACCAAGGCCCAGGGCATCTTTGAGGTTTTCAGAGCCTGAGAAGTCACAGTTAGCTTTAAAAAAACAAAAAACAACTAATGGTTTATGGCTCAGAATTCCTAGAGCAATGTAAGACAAGCCGATAGAGAGGAACTCTGAATTAGATGGCAGGCCTACAAATAAGTCACCTACTGTTTTTGAGGACCTCCCATCCAGCACTAGATAATACTGGTATACAGGAAAGCATATATCCAGGGTGCAATCTGCTAGATTATCTCCAGCTTCAGAATTTGTTCCAAAGATCCTACACTGTGATTGGGATATTCATTAGATAGGTAATCAGTTTTACTTGGTAGAGGATTATTCATCCTATGTCAACCCAGTTCCTCTGTGTTGAAATTTTCTCATAGGACAAAGCAGAACCATATTCCACCTTCGTTTGTTTAGTATATTTGCAATTGCTATGCCCAGTCTTACGGGGAATGGGCAAGTTTATGCATACCTCTCATAAACCAATCCGGATAGTTCACATTTCTTGACCAGTCCAATGGAGAAGAGCTGAACAGGGTTATGGAAGTTGTGTACAGCAATTTCACTCTCCATGATGTCTGGCATCTGCATTCTGACAGCATGTGTTCCCATATGTGTGTATTGAGGGAGAAGGGAGAGAAACACAATCTGCCCCATGCCAACCTCCTAAGTCTTCAAAGGAGGCCCTGTTTTCTATACCAGTAACACAGAGATGGGCCTTCAATGCATGGCATACAACCTGTTAGAGCCCAAAGTATGGATGTTTCAGGCATTTATTGAAAATGTATATTTTTACCTTGGTTTTCCTGCAGTCATGAGGTATTTGGAACTCTTTCTCATTTTTAATATTACCATACTTTTGTTGAACTCTTTTGTCCTTTCAGAGTGGTGTTACAACTGCTTCAAGATCTATATTATACGCAAATAGAATTATATACAATTATTTCTAAATATTTTTAACAAAAATAATAGTGGCGATGATGATACCAACTTCGTAAAGAAAGATGTTGATCATCTTAATTGGGATCTGCCAGTTCATGCAGAAATATTGCACAGAATGAATATAAGAAACTCCATGATAAAGTGGCTGCTAGGCTTCATTGGAATCTAGGCAAAAAGTATCGTTTACCATTTGCCAAGAACTTTTGGAAACAAAAGCCTGAAAAAGTTGTTAAAAATAGTGAACTAAAACTCTAATGGACCTTTAAGATTCAAATGGCTGAATAATTAAAACATCATATGTCAGACTTTACTGTATTTGATAAAAAAAAAGTTTGGATTACAGATGTGTTAATCTCTGGAGACAATCCTTTGTGATGTTTGGCTCTTTTTCAGGAAGGAAAGAAAGAAGGAAGGACAGACAGAAATAAAATAGATGCATATACAGTCAGCCCTCCACATCCACAGGTTTCATGTTTAGTAGCCACCACCTTGTGAGACTGAGAGACCGCGTACACAAGGCAAGGTTTGCAAGTCCCTATTAAAAATGGCTTGGGATGTCAGCAGAGGTGATGGCAGGCTCCACCAGCCATCTGCTTCTGACTTGAACGCAGAATTGGGCAGTTAGCGTGCTCCTCACCGTGTATTCTAATGTACTGTACTGTGTATAGATATTTGTGGTTTCTCCACTTTGGGGCACAGGACCTCCACGAATGTGTATCCAAGAGTAGGATAATGATCACCTTTATCCTCCCTTCCTGACAGCTGTGTAGGTTGGAGTTTGCGTGGGAAGGCAAAGGGGGGCAGAGGTGCAGACGCATTGCCACATCATGCAGGGGGCATGGCCATATCGTGGGAGGTGTGGCTGCATCACACAGGGCGTGGCCACATCACGCAGGGCGCCTCCCCCCCAAAATTGCCACCCAAGGTGGACTGTCCTCATTGCCTCCCCTGTCTGTATGCCTCTGCTTCCTGAATTAACTTTTCTCCTACTCTTTCTTAGGAGGGAAAGGATGCAATCAGTGCAATAATTGGTGATGTTGCCCAAGTGCATTGCTATTTGGTGTGGAATGTAGGTGTCTTTAGTCTGTAAAACTTGATTGACTAACAAGGAGAGGACCATTTGCCCCAAAAGTTCTTCTTTTGCTCAGAATATTAATTGAGCTTCTGAGTATACCAGGAGCCTGAGAGAGAGAGACAGACAGACAGACAGACAGACATCCCAACAAATCTTTTGGAAACTATATACTTCAATTCTGTGGGACCTGGGATAGAGTTGTGAGCATGCCCAACAGTGTTACAGGTGTAAGAATCTGTAGACATGGACATCTCTACAGATCAGAGGAGAAAGCATTGTCTTTGAATACCTTCAAACTCCACTTTGTGGCCTCTGAAGCTCCCTGGCATTCCTTCCCAAACTCCAGATCTCTAACTTTTTTTCTGGTGAATTTTTGGCTAATTTTGACCTATGCAAACTTCCTGCAAAGATGGCAGTTTGACTTCTCCTTTCCTCCATTAAAAAAACAAACAACAACCTTGACTTTCATCTGCAAAGCAGCAAAAAAGTGGAACTGACATGACATTACCTCCAACACACTATCAGCATGTCCCATGTAGTTGCTCACTTAGACTCTAGAATCTAGTACAGACTTTTTCTCAAGTTCTCTGACATCTCAGAAAGGCTACTGCTCCTTCAGCATTCCAGATATCTGAGCACGGAGGACACATACACACATACACACAGGCCTACCACCTACCACCACTGCTATCACTTCCCAGGAAGTTTGGGCAGAAGTGCAGGTGTGGTGCAAGAGCACTGAGGTCCTTGTGGAAGACTCATGCAGGAAGTATGTTAAGGCTCCCAGTGGTGTTTCCAAAAGCATAATGAAGTTTCTAGATTTCAGAAGGACTCGATTTTGTGTTTTTAAAAAAATAGCAATTCACTATCAGTGGGGAATAGCTATCATTATCTGATCCCATTATAAATTAAGCTAAGGGGGATTTGCCAATCACTAACTGCAGTCCAAAACCACTTGAGCACTTTGTAAAATCAGAGCCAGCAAGTTCACTAATTCAATAAGAATGATCCCACAGTTTCCATCCATTTGATCAGAATGTATTAATTTTTTAATTAAATTTCTAGGTAAACACATTATTCTGAAATTACTTTGAATCACTTCTATGGAGGCCATTCCATTAAAACAGTTTCTATCAGAGTAGCTAGATATACTTTGTAGCCTTAACATGTTAGCTTTCATATTATGCATTGAGTGGAGAAGAGAACTATGATATCTTCCTCTTCACTGACAAAAACAGATCACACAGTTTTCTACACAAGAGCAATTGATATCATAAGATCTCATGAGTCTTTACCAGGGCTAAATTCCTGCCATTTGTTCTCATTAAATTCCCACAAGAACAATATTTCTTACAATACAGAGCAGGGGATTGATTTTAGATGCACAACCAAGACAGGTTTACATTAATTACTGTAGTCTTCCCCTCTTCCTTTGACCCCTTTAAGACACCTTTTATCCTGTTTCTTGTTCAGTTTGTTCAAATGGCTATAAAATATCTGAAGCTGAAAGCTTGTAGCAGAATGCCACTCATAAAATATTTGGCAAGATAATTTGAAGCAGTTGTTGCAATTACTCTCCATTTCTAGCTTGTAAAATGCAGGAAACCTTTCTTTTTAAAAGGAAAGAGAGAGGCAGGGAGGTAAAGATCACCTCACACCTCTGCCTTAGCTTCCATCGCCCCCAAAAGCCTTGTGGAAAGGATTCCAGGAAACATAGAGGCAGTCAGGAAAAGTTCTCCTCAGGTATCTCCTGCAACAGGGCCATCTCCAACAGGGCCATCTCCAGGGCCTTGTAAGAAGGATTCTGGGAGAGCCAGAGGGACAATTGGTCAGATGACTGCCATTTGCTACTCTGCCTCTGATGGCAATATATTTTGTGTCAGCAACATAGGCATTCAAAGACCAACACAGGCTGTTGTACTGTAGAGAGTCAGTGGTGTAATGGTTTTAGCCTTGGACTACAACCCTGGAGACCAGAGTTCAATTCTGACCAGGTTTCAGTTATCCACTCAGCCATGAAAACCCACTGGGTGACCTTGGGAGTGTCACAGGCCCTTACTTCTCCCAGACTGGTGTGACAGTTCCCAGTTCCCAGTCTGATAAGGCATGCTGTCCTTATCACACAGCTGTGCCTCCCTTGTTATAACACCACCTTTATATAAAAGAGCAAAGGTTTTCAATGTTTATTTAGAACCACTTAATAATTTTATGGCAGTGTGTTTTCTATGTTATTTATCACTGTACACAACTCAAGATGAGTCAGTATTTACAAAGATAAACTGTAACACTTATTAAGATACCAGTAAGAATAAAGTAGCATGTTAGAGTTCATCTGCAGTTCAATGTTGATATAATTCTTCCGTGCACTTTTTAGAATACATTAACAGTTAACTCTCTGTTCAGAAACACTTCAATTTTATCTTTAGACTTTCATGAAGAGCACAATTATCATACAACAGGTCTTTGCCTAAACTCCCACCAAAGGCTTAATCTAGGCTCTACTCTCTGACCAGATCCTACTGGGGCTTAATTATTCTTCTGCCTCTCGTTAGGCTTCCAGTGAGAACTAAACCTCCCGAAAGAGCCACACTCTCTGACTAAGGGACTCTGCTTCCTAGCTCCTTACTAGGCTCTCACTGAATGAATCAAAATACCCACAGGCATTTGGCTTTATATAACTTTATCTCAGCCACAAGCCCCTCCAAAACACTACTGGGCTGGCTTTCTTGCCTGAAGAGCTACTCTGGTTGCCTAGCAATCTGCTTTCAGGCTGCACTGGCAGCCTAAACAGCCACATCCCCAGAACTTCATCATACCCTGTAATGGAGTCATCTTAGGGTCACCGTAAGTCAGAAATTACTTAAAAGAAAACAACAACAACAGAGGATGCAAGGAACATTTTCTGGAAAAAAATGATTTGTTTTCTAATGTTCAAAAAAATACCTGCCACAAAAAAGTTGAATGGTGACAAAGGTTCTTGACATTTTGCAAAGTGTTGTGGGTATTTATTCTGTACAAAAATACATTTTTCTATGCAAGCCCTCCTCCCTTTTTCCCCTGCGGAAAGCACTGTTTCATCAGAAGAAAACATGATTTCTCCCTACAAAGCATGCTTTTTGGTGTTGAAAAGTCATGGATATTTCTTTGCAGAATAATTCCCTGAAAGGCTTTGCAAAGTACAAATACTTCTCAAAAATGGTGCAGCAATTACTGTTTTCTTCCACTGCAGGTAGAATACTATGGAAACTATCTATCTTAGCAGGTGAAGATGAAATATGTAGAGATTTGTATCTTTACTATACTGTTCTTCTGTACTATTCAACTGTCTTTCCTACACAGAATCATCTACCACCAACTATCCTATGGGCAGATCCTTCTGAGCTGTTATTTTTAATATTGCTTATATTAATTTATTTTTTTATCTTACTTGTAAGCCTGCTTTGAAATATTTTTTCACCTGAAACACAGGATATAAAGAATTGTAACAAATAAATACCATAAATATTCATCTCCTTCTCTCTCCTGACTGTGCTTTACAGACTAGAGAACAAAGTTGGTTCCTTTCAAATGTAAATGAGATTAAATCAATTCATGAAGTATAGATCTATCAATCACTACGAATCATGATAGCTAAAGAGAGCTAAAGAGAGCTAAAGAGAGCTTCCATATTCTGAGGCAGCACAGCAAACACTGACACCAGATGCTGGAAATAAATAAAAGGGGAAAGCAATTTACTTATTCTCTTATTTATCAGCTGACACTAATGAAGGCCATTTCTGCACTACAATTTACAGCGCGATTATTCCACTTTTAACATCCTATGGAATCTTCGGGTTTGCAGTTTAGGGAGGGGCTGGCCAGAATTCCATAGGATGTTGAAAGCGGAATAATCGCACTATTAAGAGTGTAGTGTGGAGACTGTCAAAGATATTTAGGTATCTTGCAATTAAATTAGAAAACAGTTTAATGCAAAAATAAAAGCATAAAACTATAAAATCCAATGCAACATAGAAAGTGTGGCAGCGAAGGATACTATTGATAGAGTAGAGCTCAGCACCAGAAATGTCATAGATTTCTAACATCCAGAAATAGTCCTGTCATCGCTAATAGGACAATGCTATGCACGTCTGCTTAGAAGAAGTAGCACCCTGAGCTCAATGGAATATACTCTCAGGTCCTTTCTGCAACTTACCTTTTCTCGGCACTGGGACGCTGGGAGAGAGGCTCTCTCATTCCCACTGCTTCAGCTTCACAGCTGCTGCTGGCCAGCCAGCAGACAACATGAGAGCTCCACCTCTTCCTTCTGCAGGGCAGCCTGGGATTTTCTCAGGCTGCGCTGGAGCAGGAAGCATGAGCGCCGCAGCTGTGGAGGCTCCACATGCACAGTAAGTGTGTGCAGGGCCCTGGAGCGACGTGTGATCATGCATCATTTTCAGCTACAATCTGAAAATGAAACAGTGTGCGATTGGCACCTGCTGGCCCTGGCAGCATCATGCGATTGTGAGGACATCATGTGGACAGCTCCTTGCAATCACACGACGCTCCAGAGGCCCTTTCACAGGATGAATGCCATGAGAAAAGGGCCTCAGTTAAATGTGTATACAATGAAGGTCCCAGACTTTTAAATGCCTGGTGTTTAGATAAATACTCATGTACTTCCTGGTTTCATCCAGCTACCACTGATTGAAACAACCTGCTAGATTAGCTGGATCCATAGCTTGATCTAGCAAGGGTATTCTTAAGCCATTTCCACACAACGAAGCTCTTCCACATTGTCTCGCTGCAATCCCGATTCCAGAAGGGAGCACATCAGCAATGCTCCCCTCTGCAACCGCTCAGTCCATGAGGAAGAGAACACAATGGTGCCACATCTTCCTTCCGCAGTGCAGCTGGGCTTTTTCCATTGCTGCACTACAGAAGAAAGTGTAACCAATGTGCTTTTGCATCTTCCACGTGGCCAGAAGTGATGGGAGCACTGCGCGATCGCAGGTGCGAAACAGATTTTTGCCATTTTGCAAAAACTGCACAAGCGCAACGCTCTACAACAGGATGGCAGCGGGATGGCGACGATGTCAAGCAGAAGCACGACCTGCCGACCGCTGCCATCCTGTGGCAAAAACGCAACAGCGGCGTGCAGAAAGGGCCTTTATCATACGAAAGCCATTTTGTTTAGAAATTATTCCTGTTGAACCATATGTAGATATATGGACTGAGCAAAATCTAATATCGCACCCCACATCCTTTGATTAAACGTATTGTGTGAATGGCAATTATTTTTCTTCTGTACTTGTATGCTTCCATGGGAATTACTCTAACAACATTCCTAGATATTTTTAAAAAGTTAAATCAAAAGCAACCCACACAGCTACTGTATTCACGAAGGTCATCCAGTGCATTTCTAGTGAAACTGGGAATTGATGGAACTTACACAGTTGGAAGTCTTAAAACTGCTTAAAGAACAAATTGCTTCTCATTTTATGTGGTTAAATTCAGGGCTTAAGTGGGGCCCTTTGTCCTTTGTTTTATGGTCCTTTATGTGTTCCATAATGAGATTTTTAGCATGGTTTTCCTTATCTGTAACTGCTGATTAATTCTGTGATTTATATCCTGCACCTTTTAAATACTACTAAACCATTTCATTGACGTTTTCTTGGAAGCAATATATATATGCAGTCTGAGGAAAAGGATAAATATAAATATTATAGCCTAAATCTTGTTAGTAGTCCTAAGCAAAACAGGTCGGTTGAATCAATGGGATTTGTATATATGTGGACTCACCATTCATCAACTAATTTAGTGGCTCTACTGCAATTGGGACAACAAATAACATTCAGGCCTACATGCACATATTTTATATTATGACCACTAGCCAGAGAAACCTAGTCATAAAAACAATGGAACAAGTATCTCATGCCCAGTAGAAACAATTGTTAGAACAGATGGGGGAAAGAATTACAGATGGGTCAAGTCAGTCAAAGTCATCCACAAGTAATTAAAGGAATGTAACAAAATGGAGGGAAATACAGCAGCAAGGTCTCAGCTTTTCCAGCATCTGTCACAAGAAGCCAGAAATCATGACAACCAAAGCCAAAAGAGAAAGATGAAGATCTGTAACATATAAGAGAGTCCAGAGGTCAGGAATCTAAATAAATCCATGAGCAGGAAGCCAAAGCATTGAAAGCCAAAGAGAATGAACTGTTGCAAGTAATAAGAATTCCTAGTAGATGCTGTAAGATTTATAGCTGCCCAGCCTTGAGAAGTCAGGCAGCTGATTGTCCATCATGTAAGCTTCTACTAGGTGTTGATCACTGCTGCTCCTTTTCCTGCTGCTATGCAGCAAATAATGGGGCTGTCCATCACTTCTAGCTGAGGTGGGAATCTATCTTGCTGAAATTCTTCATCAGGCATGTCTGCCACTATCTGGTCAGATTATGAGAGAGAGCCATCTTCTTGAGTCAGAAGCCTGGAATTCCACAGAGTGAATGAAGACAAGTTGCTCATACCTAAGCCAAGTTGTTTTCATTAAGATGTCTACCTTTGGTGGATTGTTCCACACCTCTAGTCTAATTAAAAAAAGAAAAGATGTGTTTTTGAAAAAAAAAAAGTCAATACTAATATTCTATTTCTTGAGAACTTTATCTAAATCTTAGGTCTGAGATGAACACACTTAAGGCTATTTACTATTAATTTGTTGAACCTTAAAATCACCTACAAACCAAAGTTCTCTTAAGAGTTTATTAAGAATGCAAAATCACCATCACAATAAAAGTACAAAATGGCAGAAGAATTAAAATATGTAGAAGCACTGAAACATTTAAATCAGTGGGTGGTTTATTTCTATTTTTTGTTTTTGCACACTTTTCAATTTTTATACCTTTACAGAAAAAGTCAGAAAATATGTTACAGTTTCTCAGAAGGTGTATTTCAGTGTGAATCTTAGTCATCTTCATTCTTTTTTGTATGTGAATGACAAGTTATTTCTTAACAGATGGACTCCATCTGAACAATTGCCCTGTCAGGTTTGTTTTCAATGACCATGTCAATTTGTTTTACATAATTCATCTATTCTAAATATCTCCACTGTTGCAGCATTTTATCAACAGTCTTATACTTCTGCAGAGAAAAACAAACACCTACTGCCAAAAATCTAGGGTCCAGTTTTTATCTTAAGGAATCCAGCAATTGAAAATCCATCCTGGATAGCTTTAATAATGTAAGATCTGAAAACCATGCGAAAGGATAATTAGAGATCAGATTGGAGAGCTAACATTTGTGAGGTTTGTTAATATCCTACACCCGGTCCATGGAGTTCCTATATTCACAAGTTACTAAAGATGCACAAGATGGAGTGACTGGAGGTATAGGAATCACGCTACTCCTATAAGGTAGAACTTGGGCTTAAGCATTTTTAATGTAAATTACATGTTTTCATAAACTAGGCAACACATTTGTACATTAAAAACAACCTCTATGAAACTGTAATAAAAAGCAGGAGAAACTTCTTTCAATTAGCTAGATAATGCCAGAGATGAATAAAATAAAACAGTCCTGTGACACAAACAAACAAAAGGAATAAGTGTTTGTTCTAGCACTGTGGCAAGATTTTCCCCCTTTTCCTCCTCTATAGAATCTGAAACAAATTTCAATGAAGAAAACTTTGCTCAAAATGTGATGTACCAAGTGGAAACTGAGTACTGGTGATTAATCTTCCTCCTGTACTGAAGGAATCCTATCAACCTCTAACACATAATATTAGATGGATTTTTTTTTTTATGTTGAGAATAATGGAAGTGACGGTGGTGATAGATAATGATAATAGTGATGATAATAGTGGTGGTAGTGGGTATGGGTAGTGTGTTTAACTGCATAATGTAACATTGTTTCAGATCTAATGTTCCTCTTGATTAATTGTTATTTTCACTCAATTTAAGACACTTATACATGTCCCACATTCATCTATATTTTCAGATGCCATCTTCAGGTGATAACCTGCAATCATAATGGTCCAGAGCCATGGTCTGATGGAAAATGATCTTGTCTGACTGCTATTATGGTGTAATGTGGATTATCTGCCAGAAAGTGCTTCTGTAGCATTTTCATTGGAGTACACTTGTACTGAATGCCAGCAGAGATCACCAGATCTTGCTAGTAAATTTCACCAGATTACAAATCTCAGGATTCTGTAGTTGGCAGTTAAAGTGGTATCAAAAAGCAGTAGCTGCACAGTGCAGAAATACTCAGTAAGCCAGCTAAAGTTAACTAGGTCTGGGACTCCTCAATGCCAGGGTGGAAGGCCACTTTTTGTTTCAATATAAAAGCAGTATGGGACATGAATGTGAAAAACATAACATATATTCAAGGCCCTATAGAAGGTGAGTTATTTAAAAGTGTTTTTCCTTCAATAAGACTATGCTAAATGCAAAAACGTAAAAAGTCTAACCACACCTGCATTCCTATATAACTCTGCAGAAATATTTGATCAAAGTAATGCTTGACACGGCATTATCTCCATCTCCTCTGTCTCTCATACACACATAGATGTTCCAGTTCATTGGTGCTGCTGAGATACTAGCAGAAGGCACAGAAACGTTGAATGTGATGTCATATATAAATTCCTTTTTGGTGATTATTACTGGAAAAATCGTGAGGGAGAGCAAGCATGTTCTGCCACAGTCATACATCCTCCATTATATGTAGCCAGGCTCTATGTCTAGTTTGACATGCACCATTGCTTTTCTTCATTTAGAGAGAATGTGATTGAGGCTATATGGTGTCCCTGAAAGAACTCACCGAGGCAGAAAAGGCCTCTGACGTCCACTAAAGAGGAAAATGCAGTCAAGATAATAGGAGACCAACTGCTATATCTTTCACTCCTTCCTCCCTGCAACATTTGGTCTCTGTAACTCAAGGCAAGAGATGAGAAATGGCTGCTTGGGGAAAGATTGTTTTTCAACTGAATGTGCCCCTGTTAGCCTTCTGTTCTTCCAAATGGAGGGTAGTTGTTTTTATAGAACCTCACACATAATGCTCAGAAGGGTGGGAAAGCAAAGGAAAAAGGAGATTCTGTACAAGGCAGATTGCTCATGCTTAAATGTCCTTAAGTCCTGGGCCCATTATTCTTTAGGATGGTGGCTTGCTCATGCCTTGAAAGATGATTCTGCATCCATTCGGCAGGAGACCAGGGGCTGATTCACAATACACAAATTTAGTGCTGTTTTTCCATTTTGATTGCCATGGTTCCATCTATGTTATTAGTTACTGCAGGACAGTTACTGGTTGCCACAGAATGTAAAATGGGTTAATGCAGTAGTTCTTGTGCTGTCCTTGAAAGTGGTATGGGAGCTGGCACCTATCAGAAAAAGTCTAGGGAACTGCTTCCATCTTAGTTTTATTCCCCTTCCACTCTTCTGGATGCTTCAAACACTCTGTACATTTCTGTAGACTTGCTGTTGCCATCGAGCATTTCTGTAGCCTCACTACTGCATTATTGCACAGCTGAGCTCAACCTGCCTCAATATGGCATCTTTCAGGATGTGCTGAATTATAACTTTTATCATCCCTAGCAAGCATGCCAAATGATCTGGCAGTTGGGGAGGATGGGAGACCAAGTCCAATATACCTAGAGGTGCCAAGCTTCAGGAGGCTGATCTGAGTATTCGACGCACACGCTGAAAGAGAGAACATTGTTATCTGAATGGCACACTAAAATAACTGAATTGTTTACAGTGCTTTTTCTTTTGGATGCACAAGAAATGAGACCAAGATGTGGCCAAAATAATGAGTGAGCAAGAATTTTAATCATAGCTGTCTGAAGACTCATCTACTAAATGTACATAAAGGTTAGCCAGTTATAGACTCTGAACTGGCCTCACTTGGCAGCACTATAGATCACAAATGTGAAAAACCTCATTCTCCCAACTCTCTAGTAACCAAAGCAGTAGACTCTAATTAGCTGACTGTGGTTAGTTTTGGTAAAATTTAAAATTCTTACTTCTATATTCTCACATCTTAAGCCTGCTTATAATTAAAATTGCATGCGCCTATATGACCCTTTGATCTTTCAGCTCTAATCCTCTGCAGGTCAAGGGAAACAATGTATTTGGGTTCAGTGCAGTATTGGTTTTTAATAACATATACCCGCACATGTCAATTTATACTGCCTGAAAGAAGCTCCTTTTTAGAAAGTCTTTTTATGCCCACCTAACATCCCTTTTCCTCCTTGTCCTCTGTCTAGTTGAAGATTCTTTAGCAGCTTCAGCATGGAGAAGATGGTGGAAGATGGGTAGAGAAACACAAAGTTTCAGTGTCAGGTTGCAGCAACATGTC
Source organism: Ctenosaura bakeri (assembly GCA_948474755.1). Lineage (NCBI taxonomy): Eukaryota > Metazoa > Chordata > Lepidosauria > Squamata > Iguanidae > Ctenosaura > Ctenosaura bakeri. The sequence goes on along the minus strand of CAOLHI010003092.1, from coordinate 137,892 downwards.
TGTCATAAGCAGTGCAATAAAGCTTCAGGGAGAAAAGAATGGAATGATGCTCTGGCAAACCCTATTGTAGCTTTGTGTGCCTAGCTACAACACACAAGGTAAACAGCAGCTGCCTCTAGAATCCCTTACGCGCATGCATGAACAGAAAAACAAGAAAAAGGGGAAAGCAGGTTAGCTCGCTGTGATGGAATTCTGGGGGAGTGGCTATCCTGAGTACTGGAGTAATCCACAACAGGTTGCCAGGCAACTTGAATAGCTACTCAAAGAGAAACCCAGGGAGGGGCTGGAAGCTTGAGAGAAGAATATATAGAAATATATATGTATGTATGTATGTGTGTATGTATGTATGTATGTATGTATATGTGTGTATGTATGTATGTATGTATGTATATAAAGGCAAGCACCGAGTATCATTTTGGCAGTCCTTTGGTAGTCCTTCAGCCAGAGAGAGCTCTGGAATAAAGTTCATCAAGTCAGCCAAGGTGGTTGTCTGAGTGGAAGGGTTTGTTTCTCAGGGAAAGCCTAGAGAGAGGCAGAAGAGAAATCAAACCATTATAGAATCAGATCAGAAAGTGTGACCTAGATTTGAAGGTTGAGCCTTTGGTGATAGTGTAGCCAAAGGGCTGTTTGTGACATTGGTGCTTATATGGGAGTTTCAAGACAGAATTAAACTGTTGAAAAGAACTTTGAAGGACTATATTAGGTTTGATCTGTATATGAAGTCCAATTCTTTGTTCTCTTTGTTATTTCAATAAAGATTATAGTTTATTTTTATAAATTCTGGCTCCAACGAGTAATATACAGTGTTTAAAACCCAAACAGAAAACATGTTATCATAAAACTCTAAAGGGGTTCAAATAACCATTGAGACACCTCACTCTTTACTCAGAAGTAGTATTTAAAGGGGGAAGGCAGAGCTGTGCATGTGCAGTGACAGGGGTCTTTATCAGATTGGGAAGCAGCTCGACCCACCTGAAAGAGAAAGAAATAGGTCCAGTCACAATTGCCTCACCACCTAATCCCAGAGTGTTAAAAAAGCATAACTCTGCTCCCCCCTCCCCCGCCGATGGATATAAAGAAAAGAAGAGGCTGGTGGGGGGGGACTCTCTAGGGATTTTGGAAGAAGTCTACAAGTGGTCTCCAAAAGATTCAAATTGTTTTTGTTCACTTATGCAGGGCTCACCTGATCAGGTTGTTCTATTTTGCATGTGCATATTGCTAATTTTGAATAAAAAGTTTATTAGAACAAGTTGAACTGCCCTCCTTTTTTGTGGTGTAGGAAACTATCCCTATTTCTTCAAAATCATTTCTGCCTCTGGAACTAAATTTTCTGTGACAATTTAGCGTAGGAACAGATTTCCTTCATTAACTGAAATATAATTGTGTACACTTGTAAGATTTATACTTAATGTTGACAACCTTCTAGAAGGCTTGGGTGAGATCCTACTCTGTACTGGCACAGTGTAGTTCTACATTCATATCGTTAAGCAATGGTTCCATCATCCTTCTGCTGAACACCAACATTGTCCAACCACCCGTGTATTTGTAGCCCTTTCCATGCGACGCACCAACCTGCCATGGGGATGGGAGAAGGACGGGGCCAGGACAACGCTTATGCACAATGTCGTTCTGGCCCCATCCTTCTCCCATCCCCAGGTGGTGCAATCGCTCCACAAATCATTGAGAGGTTTTCCCTGTCAATGACCAGTGACAGCACCACTCTCCCACTGCATGCCTGCACTTACCTTGTCTACAGAGGTTCTGGGAGCGCAATGGCTGCACTTTCTGCCCCAGCACAGCCCGGGACAGTGCCCGGTTGCACTGCGGCAGGAAGAGACACAGCCATCATGCCTCCTGGATCCCGGATGCAGCCAGTGTGGAGGGGAGCACTCCATCGCACTCCCCTCCCAGGAGACCTACTGCCACCAACATCACCAGATGCCACTGGGGCAGAGGAAGCTGCAGAACAAGCCTGTGTATGTGCTTGTCTGTTGTCCCATTGTGCAATGTGGAATGCACAACAGTTTTTTCTACAATCCCAGTATATGAAGTGGAACTGATGAATTGTTATGTACTGTCTAAGAATACAAAACTGTAAGTGCAATGCTTAAACTTGTGGAACTCCACTTATGCAACTGTGAACTAATAGGGATGTTATATGTGTGTGTAAAAACAGCTACAGAATTCCAGTCAGCATCTTCTGCTGCAAAACACAGTTCTATGCCCATTTAATAAAAAGCAAAAACAGCAATTCAAGATTATTTGCTGATTTATTTCAATATTATAAGAACATGATCCAGCACAGTCTTACAAATGGCTACTGAAGGATAAATCCCACTGAGTTCAAGGGGACACTCTCAGGTAAGCATATACAAGTTTCTAGCCGCAGTGACTTTTCTACTCTGCTTGCCAATTCTAACTGTTTAATATATGCCTTTTAAGAACAGGCCACATTTTTGCAAAACCCTGTCCTGAATGCGCTGTTCATATTTCCATTTCACCTTCTCTTGCTGATTGTTGCTTCCGTGCCTAACTGATGTACTTCCAATCTTGTATCTCCTCTATCCATCAAGGTAGTTCATTATGCATAATTCGGTCTGTGTCATTCTTTCATTAAAAGAGCAAGGCAGGATCAGATGAAAGCTTGGATCAGTCCACCAATCTATTGCACTATGGCCAGATATTGGAAATCTAATGAGCAGAACATCAGTGCCAGAACATCATTTTGCTAAGATTCTCTGCAACAGGTATTGAGAAGCCTATTGCCTTTGATACTGGTGGTAATGGATTTCTATCAGAACTAGTGGGCAATTATAATATCTTGGACTTGTATTCTGTGCTGGAACTGAGTGTGTTGGTGCTGAACACTGACACACATTACTGTTATGGGCCTAATGATAGGATTTAGGCCATAGGGAATACATATACATATACATATATACATATATATATATATATATATATATATATATATATATCTTTCCCTATTTATGTTTTAAAAAATCTTAATTTTATATATTTATTAAATTGAATATGCAGGCAGATGGTTGCCATCTTCAGCTTTGGAATGCTGTGTGAATGTATGTATCTTGAGGTCACCTATTGACTTATGACAACCTCATAAATTTCATAGGGTTTTCTTAGGCAAAGAATACTCAAAGGTGGTTTGCCATTGCCCTCCTCTGAAATACAAGCTACAGTACCTAGCATATCTTGGTGGTCTCCCATTCAAGTGCTAACAAGGCCTGGCCCTAATTCACTTCTTAGATCAGATAGGATCCAGTACCTTTATGCCTAACGTGTTACCTACATATAGACTTATTTATCTAGTACTGCAGGACTTCAGATGTAGACTAGAACATTTGGTATGCTGGAATTGTGCTCCATGATGTAACTTGAACTTCATAGTGTTACCTCTTCCTACCACTGTGACGAAAGCTATCTGGCAGTCTAAGATCTTTTCAATCCATTAGCAGAGTCACTGCCTTTCTGGATAGCTCCACAGTACTTGACCTTTCAGAATCCCCTCAGTATCCAGAGATAGGGTTTCAGTAGTTAATAATGAGGAGTTCAAAACTGTGGATAGGGCCTGCACAAGCTCTCTGAGGCAAAGTCAGAGTGGTGCCCCTTCCACAATTCTATGTACAGAAACTGGCCCAAATTGGTAGTTCACAGGATGAAATCCGCCAATACATCTAAAACTGAATGCTAGTTTAGGGGATTCAGGATAAACCTTGTAGCAAACACTTCTCTGCCCTTTGGCCCAAGGAGCACAGGAGATATAGCCCAAGATCTGCCACTTGAGACAGTACCCTCACTTATATAATGTATAATACATAATGTATAATGTACATAATACATATGTATGTATATGCATATAATAATTTATAATATATAACAGTAGGGTCAGGCATGACAACAAATGCCTTATACTACAGCCACAAGTTAAAAACTAATATTGGGGGACAAGTGGAGTCAGTCTTACATGGCTGTTGCAAAGTGGGTGTCATTGGTGCTGGGACACTGATGCCAGGCTTGGCAATAGATGACGTGTCTAGTGACTGTGTGAAGTTCTACTTTTCAACATTGTTTTCCCACAATTGCCACACACACTGAGATTCATTTACACAATTACAGTGCTATATCCCATGTTAACTGCCATGGTTGCATTCAATGAACTATTGGGGTTTTTGAGACACTCTCTGGCCAAAAGTTCTAAACACACCTCCTTAAACTGTAAATCCCTGGATTCCATAGGATGGCAGTTAAAGTGGAACAATAGCACTACGATTGTTCAGTAGGGCCCTCTCATTAGTTGATGGACATCCAGAATGTTATGACTCTTTCTTGAGTTTTGTTTCCAGCATAATGAATCTGCTGTGTCAAGTGGGAACGAAAGCATGGAGCAGCTGTGACTGGTTATTAGGAGGCTGGAAGAGAACGTGACTGACAATTAAGGTGGGCTGTTGGTTTGCAGGAGAGAAGGAAGGAGATGAGCTGCTCTCAGAAAACCACTTCAGCAGTAATTTTATTTTAAACCTTTTTTATTATTTGTTATTTTATGAATACACTTATTCACAGTAAATATTTGATTTTTCTGGTTGTGTTCTGGGATCCATAGGAGTAAGGTCTGAATAACCCCATCCCTTGCCAAAGACATATTTTGCTCTCACAAAGTGCTTTCACATTCATGGGTTCTGCACTGACACATTTTTCCCCCTAATGTAATTACTTTAAGAACAAACCTGACAAGAAATCTTTTCCAAGCTTGTTAGTAATCATGAATTGATGGTTCTTTGAGCCAGGCCAGAATGCTTATGGCCTCCAGGAACAGCCTTGCAAGCAACAGTAATGGTTGTCATGGTTTGTGGGAGATTTTTTTTAGACATGTTAGTAGGGATAGAAAGAATATTCCCTATTATTCTTTTTCTACTTAAAAAACATATACAAATTTCCCAACTGTTACAAAACTCCAGTGAGGAAGATAATAGAGCAACAACACTTTCACACAGTGTGATACTTGCAGCTTTTCCGCACAACACTCTTATAGCGTGATGATTCCACTTTCAACCTCCTATGGAATCCTGGGGTTTGCAGTTCCGGGAGGGGCTGGCTGGCCCCTCCCGGAACTGAAAACCCCAGGATTCCATAGGAGGTTGAAAGTGGAATCATCGCGCTATAAGAGTGTCATGCGGAAATGTTCTATAATTCAGTTTAAAGAGGAAGATAACTTGATAGAATGTTACCTACGAGAACTCTGTGAGGGAAGGGAAGGACTTCTGTGAGGGAGGAAAATTTCTTTTTAGAAGTTTTTTTTAAAAAACTAACAGTTGGGGTGAGACAATTGGTATTAGTTGGGAAACAAGACCGGTAGAAGAGCCAGTTAGTTGTCTGAGGGAAGTTACTGAGCATTGGGTGGTCGAGTGGATTTAGGCAAAGGGTCTGACACAACTTAATGGAAACAGTGTTAATTGTTTGAACCTAAGAACTGACACATGAAAGCATTCATTCTGTCTGTTATTAAATAATGTTACCCTGTTGGTTATTTTATCAATCTGGAAAGCATTATTTACCCTGAACGAAGGGTGAAGAATGCTTAACACAAAGAATGTAAAGCTAACACACACACTAGTCCACAGTGAGGTCACCTCAAAGCCTATGGCCCCAAATCCAAGGGAGGATTTTATAAAGAGACTGGAAAGCAGGGTGATAGTGGCAGGTTCCCAGGGTCTAGGACTCAGGGAGGGAAATCTGTGCATCACAGTATCCCAATACTTAAATGTCCCATATTGTTCTGAAGGGTTTTTCTGCACAGAGGAACATGTGGAAGGTTGTTGCACAAAATATATATATAAAAAAAGTCTATACAGAAAAGGAAACAGTACAGGAAACTGTACTGTAGAGGAAACAGTATTTTCAGTGCAGGAAATGTGGAGTTTTTGTTCATGGTAATATGACAGGTTTTATTTCTGAAATAAAATCTATTTTTTTTAATGTGCTGAAAAATCATCTGGAACACTTCAGGGCACTTGAATATCGGAAGAATCCTGACCAAAAACATTAGGGAGGAAACGACATTTATTATTTGTCTTTGCATAAGAGGATGAAATAATCAAAGATTTACATTGCTACCTACTGGGCATTTGAAAAATAATAAAATTATAATAAATAATAAAATAATAAAACTCAACAGTTAACTGTGCTCGAGTCACTAGGATATTGATTCTTTACTGTATTGCTCAAGGCAGGCGGTTCATGGATAGTTTTTCCTTGTTGGAACAACAAGCATACACTCACTGGTATTTCTTTCAGTCCCTTTGCCTCACTCTTGACCTCACACAGAAGCACAATCTACACACTGAGCCCTGAAAGCAGTGGGAAGCTGATGATCATCCAGAGTGTAAAGACACTCACCCCCCCCACAAGTTTCAGATTTTCTCTTCCTTCAGCACTGCTTACCTGGTGATTTGTCTCTCTGCCTGAAACCTGGGGAAGCATAATAATTCTTTCAGACTTCAGTTAGTGCTCTGAGCAATGCAGACCCTAGAAATGATACATACATCAATCAGGACAGATCTGGTAAATGTTTACTACAGCTGGATGGTTGAAACTCAAATAAAGAAGTGAATTGGACTGATTTGTATGAGCTCTATAACATAATGAACTAGCTCAGTTTGATGCCAGAATAGAACAGCACAGATTGGTTTGCACATCTGAGCATTAAAAATAAGTGGCAGAAAGCCAGGCAGTCCCCCAGCCATGCTGAATACATACCCATATAATGGAAACACCAAAGTGATGCAAAGGCGGAATAGAGGAGATGGGCTTGCTCATTGACAGCTCTGTCATGCCGGCTGGGGCACAAATCTCACAGCACTCTTCAAACACAGTGCTCATGGAGCAGGTTTATGTGAGGTCATTGACATTATATAATCACATACCTCCTCCCAGTATCCTCTTTGTTCTATATTGGTAGCAGATTGTGAAAGAGCTGTGGTATTGAGTGGGCACTTGCTGATTGTCATCTGATCTGGCCTCATTTTTAATTTCCTATTGTTTTGTTGAATAGCCTAATCTTCTGTTTCTCTTTCTTGTTAATTTGTCTGCTTACTGAGTTTCTGAGTATTTATGTAACAAAACAACAACAACCACCCTGATTCTTCCTTCATCGCATTTGCCTCCAGCTGGTGTCACTCTTGTTGTTTTTGACACTTAGGTGTTAGATGGAAGGCAGACCATTTGAGTAATCACAAAAAAAGGCAGAGCATTATGATCTGGGGCCACTTTGAGGTTGGAGCAGTTTCGGAGATCGCTATCTGCCTTCATTGTAAGCGACAAATAAACAGAAGTAAAAAGCAAACCAAAGCCATCTTAAAGCATGAAGAATCTGCAGCAGCATCTTAGGCCATTTCCGCACACAGCTGTTATAGTGCTATGATTCCATTTGCAACATCCTATTGAATCCTGGGGTTTGCAGTTTCGGGAGGGGCTGGCCGGCCCCTCCCAAAACTGCAAATCCCAGGATTCCATAGGATGTTGCAAGTGGAATCATAGCGCTATAACAGCTGTGTGCGGAAATGGCCTTAAGCTATAACAGGCTAGTGCGGAAATGGTCTTAAGAGACAGCATTAAGAGGTCTTATTCAGGGTAGAAGCTGAAGAAAACTCTGAGAAGCTAGATAGCAAGGCCTGATACATCTTGTACAGTTCCTGTTCTACTTGTACTGTTGTTAATATTAACCATAAGTTTTAATCTTTGTGCTCTAGCTTTTTCCCTCAGTTTTGTTTTAAGTTTTAAGATTGTGATTATGCGGTATTTTTCATTTCAGTCTTCAGCTAATTAAAAAAATAAAGCGGGATAAGAGGCAAACACTGTATTTGCATTTTGCTTTGGATTTCTAAGGAAAGATGAGACATATATCTCTACAAAAGTAAGTAAATAAAATGAAGAAGATATATATCTCCATCCTGAGTTCTGTTTCCTAGGGATGTGACAAATTCTTGAGAGCTTGTTCACAAATATAGATAAACTGGAAGGACAAAGCTTATCAAATCAAAACAGCCACATATTCATAAGTATTTAACAGCAGGGGGAGAGAGAAACACTGTGGTAGCTTTCCATCCAGCACACAGTGTGAATACATGTTCTTGGCACCAATGAGAAGCATGTATTCATAATAATTCCCCTTGGCTTAGATTCATACCATTACGATGGTGCATTCTACAGTGGAAGTCTGCAACATCTCTAGCTGCAGAGATGTCTTTGTTACATTTCCTTCCTCTAAAGAGTGTACAAGCATGTGCTATAAAATTAAATTACATGGGGGTTTTGTTGTGGTTGCTGGATGGGTGATAAATGGAACTTAGGTGTGTCCTTTAACCAGCTGCTTCTGAATCCACACAAGGGCCTGAATCTTGTTGAACAGTCCTAGATAGAGTAGACCTATTGCATTAAATGTTAAATCATATGTCAGCATTTATGTAATTTCTAATGGTTCAGTGGATCTACGCTAACTGGGAGTACCAAGAGGATTCAAGCAACAGTGTGATGCCAACCTCACTGCTATCGAAATTCTACCCAAGTGAATAGTTATAGGACTATGGTCTTACATCCCCGTCATAAAAGCACTGTTCACAATCAGGAACTGAGAGACTTGTGCTTATTTCCACAGATTCTCACTTGGACCATCATATCCTGAATCATGGGCTTTGTGTTAAGGAATTTACTACTGATTGCAATATTTATATGAAACATGTTTAACATTTATACAGGCTCCTCTTTTCTTTCTTTCTTTCACAAGGTTACAACTTAAATTCCATTCCTTAAGAAAAAGCCAATTGTCCCTTTGTTGTGCACTTAAAGTGGCTTAAATTATATTTTAGTGCATTGTTGGGTCTTCAAGATATCTTTTTGTATTTTAAAGTTTTGCTATACTGCTTTATAACTTTTTTGTACTTGTATTTTGCTTGCTGCCTTAGGTAGACCTTATCCAGAAAAGTGCATACGTTATATGGAATGCAATACAGAAAAATAATAAAAAGTTGTATACTGGTGTGTGCATGTACATGCAGACAGAATGCTGACACAGCAGGATGGCTGCATTTTCCATAAATCTCCCATTATCTTTCCATTGGTTAGCATTTATCATTCAGTCTCATGAGTACTTCATCTCCTATCCATCTAAACTGATATGTTGTCAGAGACAGAGAAGGGCAGCTAGAAGTCCTTCATAGTTGGAAACTCTTGCATCTTCTACCCAAACACCAACACAATGTGCAACGTGAGTGAGAGAAGTGTGGGCCTGGGGGTCACATGTCACCTCTCAATGTTTTCTGTGGCTCCTGACACTCTACAAAAATATATTCACTATAGTAACAAGGGAATGTTCAACAGTCAGAGACATTTACAATTAATTCTACTCACAAAAGATGAAGAGACAAGAAGGGTCAATTTAGACGGAACTTCACATGTTAAATTGTAAAGTTTAAAAATTCCAGGGAAATAGAATCAGTTTTCCTTGGCCCCAAGGAAAGTAAATGCAACATTCCATGCACATTACTGCTAGGCATCAACTCCATGTTTTGACAGATGGTTTGCTTATATTCTAAAAATTGCATCTTTGCCCCAGCCTTGCACTCATTATAGAATTTATACAATATGAAGACTAACAGGACCCCCTCTGCACTTCCAGCTGTAGATATGATGAAGAACAGAAATTTGAAAAGTGTCAAATTTACCTTGGATGGAGAAAACATTTGTCATCCAAACAGCTAAATTATTATTGCAGTAAGGTTTAACCACCAAGAACAAGAACATGAGAGACATATGTTCCTGGCATGAGTCAAAACTTACAGGACTTCCTCACTCTACTAACACATCTGTTACTGCGGTCCAGGCCTACCCGGAGATAGCACATGATATCGTTTTGCTATCAAACCATTCGGCTTTCCTCTGCCACCCCACTCCACGTGTTTGCAAGGCCTCCGGACAAGCGCGTAAACAGGCGCGGCCAATAATTGCTGGACATTCCATTCTCCACACAAGCAGGCCAGACAGAGCCGGTTCGTTGCTTCAGGGACCTCTCCAGCAAACAGCTCATTGCTTATGCACGATACTAACAAAGGCTCCTGGCCCCGAGCAGGTAGCCGCACAAAGCTGTACTAAGCACTCCGTATTTGCATACTGGCTACACTATTGTTAATTCAACCCTAAGCCAATCATGCTAAACTCTGACCTTTCCAAAGCTTTGTCCCTCTCTTAAATTGGATTGTTCTCCCCAAGTAAGGTATGGCCTGCAGTCACAATTCACCCTATAAAACCCCCCGATTCCGAGACCATCCTCGGATCGCTCCCGAGTTCCAGACAGCCTTGCTGCCGCTTGTTCAGCGAGCTCCCCTCAGCGACCCACGCTGAGCTTCTTCCCTGCACCCCAACAAATTCTATCTCATATTTCTCCAGGACTACAAGACAGGTGTCGTATCACCCATTTCCCTCCGAAAATCCCTATTTCCAATTCTTTAGTTAGCTGTGTGACTGTGTTGTCTTTGATATTTGTCTGTACTTAATAAAACATCATCTTTGCTATTTTAAACCGTTCCACTGCTTAACTGACCTGACCCCATAGACACTGGGTTGCAAAATCCTGCTAAGTTACCCTGCCTCTTGCAAGCTTTAGTGAGTGCTCCAGCTAATTTCCCCCAAGGTTGTGTTGTTGTTTGGTTATTTGGGCACCCCTTCCGGGAACCCCAGAGAACAGGGTAACAATCATGAATCTAGACTTGGTGCCCTGACAAACTGATCTCAGTAGTCAAACTACCTGTGATTCTTTCCCCCCATGCCACTTGGTAGTGTACAGCCAAAGTTTTTTTTTTTAGAGACAGGTAATAGGTGTGGTCTTGATAGTGGAGAAGCCTAATCAGGACCATGCTATACGATGTGAGGGGTGGCTTTACTCCTTTGTTTGCACTATGTTCCCAAAGGGAATTCGACCCCCATCCATCCCAGACTGTTATTTATAGAGGGAGAAAAGTTCTCATTGGTATCAATTGGATCGTTTTTGTGGTATTGCACTTTTATTCAAATTCATGGGACTGCCATAAGTCGACAGGCAACTTGAAGATACGCACACTTTTATTACTGTATGCTGCCCTTGTATCTGTCAGCATAAAGATCTGAATTTTAAAAACAACAAGAAATCAACAAACGCAGAAATACCATAAATAAGCAAATAAAGTAGTCTACAATTTGGATCATTGTCAAGGAGCCTTTGGTATAAGAGAGCAGCATTTGCAGAGCTAACATCCATCATTTAACCTATTGCACTGTGACACTGAAAGGAGGAGGAAAAAAGAGAAAGAACAGATTTCCTGGATCAGCAGAGGTGAACATGCAGCTGTCAGAAGTGGGAGGAAAGGGGAGTTTTTTTTAAAAAAACAGAAGAAAGAAAGAAGGGCATTGTTTCCACTACATACAATTTTACTTAGATTACCAGGTAGCCTTCTCAGTTCAGTTAGCAGGCAACATTACATAGAACAAAGCTTAATGGGGTAGCCAATAGGATGGATGAAGAACCAAAGCTTTTGTGGCACCAATGCCCAGTGAATTATAAAAAGAATGGAAGAAAAATGTTGCTGTGACTTTTGCAAATTTAAAGTCAAGGGCAGCTAGGGAAGGATAAGTGGAAAGCAGAGCTATTGTGTAAACCAACCTCTAATGAAACAAAATTCAAGGCTATCAACTTTGAAATGCAATACAGTCAGCTTTACACATACTTGCTGCTGCTGTTAGTTCATCTCCCAGAGTAACCAATTGCCAGTCCCAGCATAAAGCCATCCTAGGTATATTCAAGCCATTTCGTACACTTGACAGCCTTTACTGAGAGTCATCTCAGATCAATACTGGTGTTACATCATACCACTCACCCCTTGTGAGGGAAGTGTTTTCAAATTAAAATTTGACATCAACAAAAAAAAAATGAATGTCTGTCTAGTTTCAAACCCCAAGCCAACTTTGGATCACCTTTTGGGCCACTTACTATAGCCAGAGAAAGAAATGAGGGATCAGTTGAAAATGCAGCATTGTGCAAATTTGCAAAAAAAGTCAAGGGGGGTATTTGCAGTGGGGAGATTGCAATTTTATCCCCTGAAATAGATATTTGATTTTTAAAAATGGGTGAAGTAAACCTAAAATAAGCACATATTTGATTTTTTAAACATCTCTGTTGTCCTTTCACTGGCAGGCAAAGACAGAATGATTGATTGATTGATTGATTGCTGCATTTTTATCTTTATTGCAATATTTTTGAATTATTTCATATTTTGGACTAATAACATTTTAATTTGATAACTTGTTTAATTGTACTTCGACTTTCTTATTACCATATTCCTAGCTTTATCTTGTTTTAGTCTTATGTTCAGAGAAAGGTGGGATATTAAATAAGCACACTGTAAGATCTACTAGTTTAGTATGAACCCTCTTAAAGGCAATGAGTCAGTTGCTGAGATGGTCATGGAATGTTTACATACATGATAATTATATTTAAATCATGTTTTTGCCAAGGAATGTTTGTATTTGTTCACAGGCTGTGTTGTGTTTGCATGAGAGTATATCTGTACCAATGCATATGATGCATATACATGTGTGCACAATATTGTTGGTGAATCTATTCCTTTCCTCAGTCTAGTGTTTCAAAATGGTATAGGTTAGTCGCAGTTTAGGACTCCAGCTAGACTAGACAGCACAGTGGCACATCATATAAGAAAAAACAGAGTCCGTAGTAGTTCCTACATGCAGAAGCTGATCTGGCATGTTCAATTTGACATTTGGTAAGCTTACTTTGCATCCCGTATTGCTATTTCTAAATGCACCCAGTCATGAGTCTATTATATTAGTATATATTCTTATGTGCATAAGAATGGAAGAGCAAATGAAAAATGAAGAAAGAAGGCTATGCTGCGTTCCCCCCCCCAAAGTTACTCAGGACTTTGTGTACATTCCTAAAGGCTGGAGTCAACAGCAAAAACAACTTAAGGCATTTATGTAGCATGTTACAATTTCAAATGTGTATCACTTTACTACAGACCAGAAATCCTTACAGTAGGGAGGAGGAAATCTCTAATGGGTGAGCCTTATCCAGTTTGGGATTATTGTCTATAATCCAGTCTACAAAACACATATGCCACACTGGGGCTGCCTCTTCAGCCCTATCTTCCTCTAGCCCCTCCCCGATGCCTTACCCCCAGAGGTTAGAGTCAATTTCTGCTGTTACCTTTATAATAGATCTGTAGCCAATATTTCAGAAGAAAGAACTAGCAAAGCCACTTCTGAGTATTCCATGCCTAAGAAAACCCTATGAAATTGGGTTCAACAGGCATCTTGAAGGCATATACACACACAATAGAGTTGAAGAGCCAGTGGCCCTTTCATATTGTAATTATAGCATTAGGATTCCACTTTTACTGTGACAGCAGCATCCTGTGGAATACAAAGACTAGGAGTCTGGGGAGGCACCAAAGCTCTCTGACTGAGAATTCTAAATACCCCTCCCTAAACCGCAGACCCCAGGATTCCATAGAATGGAATTATGTCAGTTAAAGTGGAATCATAGTGCTACACTTGTGTGGTGTGAAAAGGACCCAGGATTCTCTTGTTGCTACTCTCCCTCTCAATCAGGAGGCTTAGTGAGGCACTTTGTACTTTGCCTGCCACCTGTTATGTTCAAAGAAGAAAGATCAGGGTGGGTAAATCTACCTTCACCATGGTAACAACTGGAGGTTTCCTCCTTTACCTACCATCTTGGTCAGGGTGGCATCACTATGCATAGGCATCTCACCATCACATAAAGTAATGTTAGCTCCTCAGAGAACATTCAGAAGGGCTCCAGGTGGCCCTATGGCCAGGGTTCACCTTCTGAGGACGGGATGAGGCTCTACCCCAATGTCATCCAGCTCATGGAGAGTTGGCGAGGATCTGGGGAAAATCATCTCCTCCTGCAAATAAATTGTCCTATCCCTGTTTTATTGCAACCCCAAAAGACAGCTGAATGTTGTGAACATTATGTTACAAATACACAGGTAAAGTTTGGAGAAGAATGACTTCCTTAAGATGCCGTAGTAAGTTCTTGGCAGACATTGCAGTTTGAGTTCCTCCTTTACAAACATGGCTGAATGCAATGGAGCCAAGTGTTTTCAAGAACACCAGTATCTTTACCAGTCTGTTCCAGGAAACACGCCTTGTGTCCAAGAACCACACATCCTTTTTTTGTAGCTCCAGTTTCACTGGTATTTCATATGGACTATGAGCTGGCAATGTCTAGATGATCAGACCCTAGTCATTAAAATTTTTTAATCCTGAAATGCATAGCTGTACGCATTGTGCTGTTGAACTATATGTTCTCTCACAAATCTGAGCCTGTGAGTTTGAGTTTATAAAGCCAAGCAACAACATATCTGTGAATAACTTTTCCCACTCTAATCACTAGAACACTTTTAAGTCAGAGGAATGCACATTTCTGTAATTGTGTAATGATTGCTTTCACTTAACATCTCATCCTCAGTGCCAGAGGGAAATGAAAGTATTTCTCATTTACAAGGGGCATAACGTAAATACAGCTTGAGGAATTCTAAAGGAATCCCTTGGAGAATTTAACTATGATTAGAGGAAAAAACCACTGTATGAATCTTGTACTTCCAAGGCTAGGTCAATAAAAGATTCATATATTCTAACTATCATAAGGCTTTGGTTTGCCCAAAGGGAATGAAATAAAATGCAGATGACATTCTTTCCCAAGTACAGTGTTCAGCTGAGCATGGCTGGGCAGCTTCCAATTCTTTATTTCTGTACCAGTAGCCAGTTCCCCATTACGTACAAGAGACGCACATATTGAAAAGGCAGGAAACATCCAAACAGATGTCCACATCCTACCCTTTAAAAACAAATGCTAGAGAAGTCCTTGTAACTGATATGAACATTTGTTACTTCAAGTGCCAGGTAATTGTTAAGTTAGGTTTATGTTGTACAGTATAGAAATATCCTCTGGTAGTTGGAAGAAGGGATTAGTCATTTTAATCTTGGCTAGTATGCTTAATATAAAATAATCATTGGCAGTCCATAAAATGTGCTTTCCTATGGCTTCAGGGATGAAAAGCTGAAGGCTCAGCAAAGTGCTATGCTGTTCAAGGACATGGTGGTAAGAGGTACCTTGTTCATTCCTGACCATCAGGATCTCACAAGATGCTTTACATATTGGAGTCCGTAGAGGCAGACAGTAAGACCTGTGGTTCACCAAATGATACTACAGACTGGACCTCAGGACCATGGACCATATGCCACTCCTTCCAGCTATTGTTGCGGTCCCTGAAGTGGTAACCAGTATCCTCCCCCATTTATTATTATTGTGGTGGCAGCAGAAATGGTATACACAAGCTGTGTGCGTCTTACTTTTATGGTGGACTGTGCTCCCTGGAACCCTCCAGGAAGCAAAATAAGATATATGGACTCTGTGCTTTGTTTAGATTTAGATGGGGCTTCCTAGTACTAGTATTAGTATCAGCATTATTTGAAATTTCAACTGTTCCAAATGCAGTAGCCAGAGTGTTAATGGGGTCCATTACAAGGACAATTCAATTATGTTATGATGATAACTTCATGGCCTATCAGTCTGTTTCTGAGTACAGTGAAAAGTGTTGTTTATGACCTATAAAGCCATATATAACCTGAGCTGAGGTCACCTAAAGATCCCCCAAATGAGACTGACAAACCGTTGAGATCTCTGAGACTCCCTTTTATGAGCCTGCTCAGGCCCTTCTCAGTCCTGCCAGGCTAAGAGACTTATTTGGTAGGGGACTTAGAGAGAACACAAGACTGTGGAATTCTGTTCAAGTGTGAGTCCATTTGCTTGGAGAAAGGTTGGGTATAAATCTAATAAGCAAAGAAAGAATGAAAGAAAGAAACAACTTTTGTTATCTCTTCTGCAGACCTCTTGAATTTGTCTCATTTCCTCTCAAAAGAAGTCTTGGTTCTGTTTAAAATTCCAAATAGATATACCAGAATTGTGATACAGTTAATTTTTAATTCCCTGAAAGGAATATTACCATATCTTCTTCCCTATCCTTTGAAAAACCTTAACATTTCTCTCTTGGTCGTTAGACTGGTTTGCCAATCTTACTTGATCTACACAAGAACGCTGCCCTTTCATTTTACTCCAGCTTTGTATCTTTGCTTATGGTTTGTGGATGCTGCTTCTGTTTTGTTCCTTGAATTACCTGATATTGCATCATCTTCTTTTGACAAGTCCAAGATGTTATCCCTTTCTCTTGAGCATTTGACTATGTCAATACACTTCTTCATAAGATGTGGCTCTTATTCTATGAGATATTCTCTATTTGCTGTGCCCACATTGTAGTATCTGAAAGATCAAAATTTCTCTGCATTTGTGAAAATTGTCAAGAACCTCTCTTATAGAGTACTGAAGAGAATAAATAGTGTTTAAAAGATATGAGAAGAAACCAGGTTGAAATATAACTAAGGAAATTGCAAATTAGCATCAAGTAATAATTTAGAAGTTTTTGAAAAAGCAGATTTTCTAGCTAGGAAGTACTGATAGGTACAACCCAACAGAATCAGAGAATGGATACAGAAATTTGTCTTGATTATGTTGTATTTCTTAAAATCCTGTCTGTATTCTCACCTCATCTTTATTTTATATTAGGTTGTGGGAATCCAGGGGTGTAGCTATTAGGAGAGGGGCAAAATGAGGGTATTTCTACTCTAAATAAGAATTCTGCCCTCCCCCCATGAAATTTTCCTTCACTTCTCAAATTTACAGCATTGGAGTGAGTGAGACATTGAAAACTAATCACACCTAAAGCTCTCTGTGTTGGCATTCCTTTGTTAATTCAGCCCAGTTCTTTTCTTTGGATGCCTAAACTATATTTCCAAGTACTCAACTGAAGTTTTAAGATAGTGCAACACTGCAATAAAAATTTCCTTCAGGACCCAAATTTCTATTTCTATTTGGGGCCTGAAGGAAAATTTTATTGAAAAGGCAGGATTCTTATGGGAGAGAGAACATTCTCAATTCCTCACTGCACTCCCTTTCCATAGATACACCACTATATGAGACTTCGGCCTTTTCCGTGCTTTGATTTAGCGACAGGGCAGAGCGTCCTCTGGGAAGGACGTTTGCACTTAGGGGCGGATGGAGTGCAGACTACTTTATGTATGTCTGGACTTCAGCCCGCTCCAGAACAACCAGAACTGGTGGTTCACTGTGCTATTGAAAGACCGCTTAAAAGAGGTCTTTCAATAGCACAGCACGCCCCAGTCCGTCGCTGCGCTAATGTGTAGATTTGCAGGCTTGCACCGGCGCGAGGCTGCAAATCTTCCGGGGGCAGGCTTTAGACTGGCGAGCTTCTCCACCAACCATAAAGTGCCATTTTCGTCCCCAGAGAAGTGTGTAGCGTGGCCACGCACTGCTCCGGATCAGCCTGGATCAGCGGAGGGAGCACACCAGCCCAGTAAGTATCAGAATGGCCCGTTTTCCCCCCAAAGTGCAAAAAAGCCCTTGTTTTTCCTTCTTGCAAAAACTTTTGTCTTTATTTTGCCCAAATTATTTCATATCCCTAAAATCACACCAATAGCCAACATGCCACCTCCCCTCACAACTAGGGAATTATAATGTGATGGACAAATTCCCACAAGCCACACGCCATATATATGCCTGTTGCCAGACTTAGGAGAGCTAGATTCCTATCCCCATTTTTTTTTAGAATTCTTAGGGGGGTGGAAATACTCAGAATGTCCTCTAATCAGCATTGCGGGAAAGTTTATCTCTCTCTTTTTTTTTTTTTTGTCCCCATCTGCCATTTGAATTGTTTTAGATACTCCAAGGAGGGGTACTTTCACACTACACAATTATAATGCTATCATTCCATCTTAATTGCCATGACAACATCATATAGAATTCTGGGGCTTGTAGTCTGATGTGGCACTAAAACTCTTTGGCTGAGAATGCTAAATGCTGCTCCTTAAACTGCAGATCCCAGGATTCCATAGGATAAAGTCATGGCAATTCAGAGTGAAACCATAATGGTCCAATTGTGTAGTGTGAAAGAACCCAGGAAATGAATGGAAGCTACTTCTGGGGGGTTTTTTTGGCAGGGGAGCCTTCCCCAATTTAAGACAGCTTGGAGGCAAAAACATGGTAAACAGGTCATTTTGAGTTTTAAAGAATGAGATTGGGACCTTTGGGGACTGGCATGTCGGGTTGTATATTTCCTACCCTGGGTTACAGACATTCATGGTTATGGTTATGGCCAAATGTGAGGTTTTAATGTCCAACTTCAATTTCATATCCATAGATATCAGAAGACTGTAGTGAAAAGATGCTCAGCTGTTGTAAGAACCATCACTATAATAGTGAATACAATCATCTAAAACAGCAGATGAAACAAGCTCCTGCTCCCAGAGATGAGAAAGATGCATATACAGTTTTGTTTTGTTTTTCAAATAAGGCACAGATGCTCTTTGAAGAAATCTAGAGATGTCTGGGGAACATTGACTTATGCATCTAGAGCATTTACCAATGCAAACTTCTTATCGGCACAAGTAGTAAAAGAAGCTCTAGGGCCATTTCCACACTATTTTGCTATAATGCTATTATTCCACTATCAACATCCTATGGAATCCTGGGATTTGCAGTTTAGGGAGGGGCTTTTAGAATTCTCAGCCAGAGAGCTCTTTGGCCTCAGTAAACTACAAACCCCAGAATTCCAAAGGATGTTAAATGTGGAATAATAGCACTATAACAGCATAGTGAGGAAATAGCCAAGGTCTAATATGTATGGACAGCCAGGATGGTATAGTGGTTTGAATGCTGGACTACAAACCCTGGAAATGAAGGTTTCAATTCCCCGCTCAGCTATGGAAACACACTGGGTGATCTTGGGCACATTACACATTCTCAGCTTCCAGAAACCCCCATGATAGGTTTGCCTTAGGGTCCTCATAAATCAAAAACAGCTTGAAGACACACAACAGCAGCAGCAGCAACAACGAGTTAAAATATTATTCATGTATACATACAAAATTTGTAAAAACTATAATAAATTAAACACATTTGAGCCTACCAGTCATTTCACTTGCATTCAAAAAACAAAAACAAAAAAATCTGCAACTACTGCTTTATGAATTAATCATACAATCAAATCCCAGGAAGGATCTATTGATGGCAAGTCTATCATCCAGGGAGAGCTCACAAAAATATTTTGATCATCTATTATACAAATAATTTGTTATATAAACTTTATATAAGTCATTAAATACATTATTTATATCAGTTATTTCTTTGCATTACTCATTATAGTGTTTTAAAAGGAATCCGTTCTTGTTATTTTTCACAATAATTATAATTTTATAATTGTTATAACTTTTCAACTACTTTAACAGTTTAGGACTGAGACCATTTCCTCAGTAACCTGTTATAGCGTGATGATTCCACTTTCAACATCCTCTGGAATCCTGGGGTTTGCAGTTTTGGGAGGGGCCACTTGGCCCCTCCTGAAACTGCAAACCCCAGGATTCCAGAGGATGTTGAAGGTGGAATCATCGCGCTATAACAGGCTAGTGCGGAAATGGCCTGAGAAGAGAATATCCCAAAACATAGGAAATTCCTGTCAAAATGCTTTGAGAAGGCCCTTTTAAAATATAACTTACAAAGTAACTGCAAAGCGTTCCTTGTCGCACCAAGTAAGTAAATTATTTTCATTCCTTATGTTAGCTCTGAAACTTGACACCATTGTGCCCTTGATACCAAAACATAGCTTGTTACAAGCAACTATATTATTTGTTAACTAATTCCTTTCCAGCTGTAATTTAGGCACATAATAAGACAAATATGAATTCCATCACAGACTATCTAATCCAAAAGAATTGCAGTTCCACAGGCTAGTGGAAAACAAGGTACCATAGTAGAAATATTCAAGCTGGCATTTTTGATCCGTATCTTACAGTATTAAACTACAGCAAAATTCCAATAAAATATAACTCTTTCTTGCAAAATTGCTACTTAATAGTAGAATTAGAAAATTCTTATTTATCCCTCTGAATTAGAAAGCTACTAGCATATATGCCCAGTGTTGACTGGGATTTTATTTTCTCTTAGGTAATACTTGTTAGAAAGATTTGAGATCCTGTGACTCTAATTCCCCAAACTGTTCTTGTCCAGTACCTGTAACTTTTCCCCATATTCCCCAATCCAATCTGTATTCAGAGTTATTAACATACAGAGGTTGGGTTCCTGAGGGAATATACTGCCCTCCTTCTTGCTGCTAGGCCTCATCTCCATAGCAACTGGCCAGGCCCAAGAGCTCTCTGGCTGAGAATTCTAAAGACTCCTTCCTAAACTGCAAATTCCAGGATTCCATAGAATCTTCTCAGGCAGCCAATCATATGAGCTCTTCACCTGACACAGCCAATCACATGAGGTCTTCTTGCCTGACACAGACAAACAGACGAACTTTGACCTTTATATATTAGTACCGGTAGATAAAAATCACTAGATAGAATACATGGCGGAAGGGAGATAAACTGTCTGCAGAATAGAAGACAAAACAAAAGGTGGATTTATCTATTGCTGTATGTTGTGAATCATTTGTAATTAGACACACATATAGATAGCAATATTGTACGCTGTCACTGTGCAAACTTTATTCCCATATCTTACTTAAATGGCCTTGACTTAGGCCCTTTCTGCATCCTACCTTTTCTCAGTGCTGGGGTGTGGTGATCGCACGAGCAGCCTCTTGTGAGAGGCTCTCGCTTCCCTGCTTCTTCAGCTCCACACGGGCTTCCTGTTCACACAAGAGCCCCGCCTCTTCCTTTCACAGTGCAACCTTCCCAGGCTGCACTGAGACAGGAAGCGTGACTGGCCTGGGTCCCGAGGCTCCGCATGCCAGGTAAGTGCGCACGGGGCCTGGGAGCAATGCACGATTGCACAGCATTTTTTGCTGAAAGCCGAAAATGCAAAGGTGCGTGATCGTTGGCTGCCAGCCCCTGGAGTCTTGCATGATTGTGAGGGTGTCATGCAGATCGCTCCTCGCAATTGCGTGAGGCTCCAGGCCCTCTTTCGCATGGCAGATGCCATGCGAAAAGGGCCTTAGTGTTTGCCATGCTGTTGCCGATATCATATTCAGAGCTTGGAAAATTTACATTTTTGTACCATAGCTCTCAGAATCCATTACCCATGCTGGTACAGTTTTTAAAAAAATATCCATTCTAAGTTTGAAATGTATTATAAGAACATGAGGGCCACTTCTGCACTAGACTGTTATAGTGCTATTATTCCACTTGCAACATTCTATGGAATACTGGGGTTTGCAGTTTCAGGAGTGGCCAGCTGCCCCCTCCCAAAACTGCAAACCCCAGGATCTGATGGGATGTTGCAAGTGGAATAACAGTGCTATAACAGTCTAGTGTGGAAATGGTCTTGGATAGTCCTGTTGGATCATTGCTGTGATTTGCTATGATCCATCTTTGTACAGCATTGTGTTTCCCACAGTGAGCAAACCTGTGTAACAGGATCCTAGCACGTCTTGCTCATAGTTTGGCAATAGGGCTGGCCCAGCCTTTAGGTGGAATGGGGCCACTACCTCAGATGGCAAATGTTGGGAGCAACAGTAAGTGGTGTGTGTGGCCTGCCACCCTTGAATATAGTGGAGTGTGCTGCCCCATTGCCAGAGACAAGATTTAGTGGCCTTGAGCAGAAAAAAAATCTTGGTTCAGCCCTATTTATCAATTTAGGGGAATGCTGTTGTCATGGATCAGTGAGCCGTGCAATGAATCAGTGGCCCACACATGAGTGAGGGTGTGAATTCTGGATTTTAGTCAAAACTTCAAAAGATATAGCCAAGATGCTGAACCTTATTTATAAAATAGGTCCAACATTTTGGATAGTTCCTTTCAAGTCTGGACTGAAACTGAAAGATTCATCATTGCACTGAGATGTGAACCACCGGCAGCCACATCTGAGAAAAGCAGGTGATAAAAATCTAGGTCAGGTACCAAACATTACAGGGCTTGATCTCTAATTCTAAGGCTTTCTGTTCAACAGCTTTGAATCTCTTAGTGGGTAAAACAAACTCTGAAGTCAAGTGCTGGATTTATAACTGAAAACTTTTACCCATTACCCTCATTCAAGGTCTAGGGCAGACATACTTGGGCAGAACATGCCCAAGAGCTACAGCCAGCAGAATGCAGATATACATAGACCTGCCAGTACTTCAGTGCTTCTGGCAGAACATTTCTTGATAGCATTAATCAAAGCAACCTTGAACTAAATGAGAGAAGTTTTTGCCCCAGCATGATTTTCAGGATCATAACATCATCCCAGAATAAAGCTAAAGATCTGTTATCAGATGACTGGCAACATTTATGAATGATAGTGGGAGATGGTGCCAGCATATGGTTGAGGCATGAGGTTTGTTAGCCATAATCAATCAGCCATATCTCAACAGTCCTGCAAACTTTCAGTAACTGGCAACCCTGTTGTTATTTCTGGAGCCCTCTTGGGATGGTGTTGGACAGTTTTGAAAACCTACAGGACAGAATCCATGGCCTTTAGACATTGTATGTCTTCAACTGACTTCTGACTAGAGCTGATGAGAATGGAAGACCTACATGGGGAGGGTCACAGGTCCCCTATTCATGCAGCAGAATGAGCCCCACCTTCCAATATTTTTAAAAAAATCAATTACTGGTTTTTTTTGAACATTCCATGTATTGGAGACTTCACAACACACTTTGGACCTATACAACTTCTCTTCATCTGTCTTCAGTCTCATGATTTATTATCCTATAAGACCAGGGATAAATGTAATCACGCTGGGGGAAGAATTGAAGTTTAGGAGCAGGCCACACACTTTACATGTCAAAGGCCTCAGATTCAGTCTCAGATACCTTCATATAAAATAACCAGGGGCCCTTTAACACCATATACAGTTATACAGTTATAGCATTATTATTCCACTTTAAATATCATAGCTGCATCATACAGAATCCTAGAATTTGCAGTTTAGGGAGCTGAGAATTCTACTTGTCCCTCTCTAACCTGCAAATCCCAGGATTCCATAGAATTGAATCATGGCAGTTAAAGTGGAATAATAGCACTATAATTGTGTAGTGTGAAAGGACCACAATTACCAAGCCTCTGCCTGATTTCTAGAAGAGAATATAAACTGTACCAGATGGACAAATAGTCTGTCATGTCATAAGACAATTTCCTATATTTTATATAGAAGAACTCTTAAGAACAGTTGAAAGTTTGGGCACGAGGATTCACCTTGAATTAAGGATGCCCATTATTCCCCTCACCTCCTCCATGGAGGACCTCTAAAAATAACAATGACTCTTATTCAACAGCACAGACAGGTCCAGCAACCTCAAAGTATATTGCTTTATGATTCCAGGGAGCATTTTTTGGATATGAAAGAAGCGTTTGCTTTGCCATCACCTTGGAAAGTTTATTTTCCTTGTACACCTTCCCTCCAGATCCTGCTCTTGGTGACATCATAGAAAATAGCTCTGAATTAAGAAGGTATTATTCTGTATTCTGTATCTGGGGTGTCAGGTGGGGGAGACAAAATTCCCATCTCTTGGAGTTCGAAGAGGAGTGAAGTTCTCCAGTAAGTGAGATATTTCCTTTAATCTTGTGTTCTTTATTGTCCATTCAAGTGCAGCTTGTGTTTCTGTAAGATAATTGCTAATGACTGTCAGTTAACAGTGTACATTAGACATGCACATTTTTCATCTATTCAGCAAATACCTTGTACCTATATTTATCTGCTTGTTTCAGCTCATTTGAGGGAAGTGTGTGGGATCTCTTTATACTGTTTCAAAGGAAGCAAGCAGCTTCTTGGAGGGCCTCAGTGTACTGCCTGCAGCTAACAGATACAGACCTCTGGAGAATAAACTTGGAGGCTTTGTGTGGACAATGCCATGAGTAATTAGCATCTTCCATGCAGCAAAGCAAAAATAACCCTGCCCCATTACTTTTCATGAATGCTGGAAGTACTGCTACATTCAGCATGTTTCTGACTTTCAGGATGTGTTAGTTACCTTCTTTTTCAGTGTTCGAAGCAGATTAAACCCATTGTCTTCACTATGGATAGTTTCTCCTTGCACATAGCATTCTAGATGACAGTACCTTCATTTAGAAAATTTAAAACAATGCAGAATAAGAATAAGAGGGGTTAATATTAGCAGCTCTTAGACTAAGTCTACAATGATCCTTAATCTTAGTGAAAAATAAAGTGGGGAAAGATGACTGAGAAACAGCTTTATGTGCTGATATGCCTGAATGCCAGTGGTGGCTAGCAGTTTCCATCTTAATAGATAGTGAACCTGCACTAAATTTCAATCCCGTCTTTGGGAAACTGCTATTGAAGATGCTGAATGTATTTGGAGAATAGCTCTCAGGATAGTGTCTTTAAAGTTCAGACTAAAACACAGCATGGATTCACCACCCCACTGTCACAAGCCATCTCTGCCTTGTCCTCTTTGTATCTTACTCCTCTTCTGCTGTCTGGGGCATCCATGCAGCCTAATTCTGTCCTATGAATATCTACTCCAGTCCTAATAGTTGCATATTGCCCCACTGGGTCTGAGCATGATTTGAAGCAGGGTTTGGAAAGTTTTGTCTTAAAAGCAATTTGTTTCAAAAATGAGGGCACTTTGCAACTTATTGGTTGGTGCCATTGCCAGTCAGAGAGCTGACAGTGTGCTGTTCTCTGGCTTACTTGATGGAAGGGGCCATTTCTGGTGCCACACGACCACGTGCAATCCCATTAAAGGCCCCAGAAGTGGCAGCCAATGGATTCAAAGCTGGTGCTTTGAATTCATTGGCTGCTGGGCTTAAATGAAGCCTGCAGGCCTCACTCAGGTCCAGAACTGGGGTATTTAGGGCAGGCAACCAAGAGGTGACTGCCAGTTGTCTCTTGGCAGTGTCCCATCCACTGTGCTATTTCATGTGGGTAAATGCTTGCAAGTTTGGGGGTCCGACTCCATTTTGTGGGCAGTTATGACACAACATGTGAGGCAAGGCATGGATCTTAGCACTGGTCGGATACTGGGGGACAGCAACTGAGAAATGATGGACTATGGTAGACTGTGTGGGAGACTATTGTAACTACATCTCATAGCTAGGTCTCCCAATGACTTTCATTATAATGCATTGTAAGACATGTCTAATATGAATGCATGCAATAATTGACACATAGGCCCTTTTTGCACAGCATTTGCCGTGCAAAAGGGCCCCTGGAACGTCACATGATTGTGAGGAGTGGTCCACACAACTCACTCGAAATCGCGCGATGCTTCAGGGGCTGGCAGGTGCCAATCACATAGTATTTCATTTTCAGCTTTGAGCTGAAAATGGTACACGATTGTGAATCGCTCTAGGTGTTACCCTGTATTTCAGGGTCCTGGAAGGGACACCCAAATATCTGGATATTAACACAAATGGGAAATTAATTAGAGCACACTTGCTGGCTAGCAAGAGGCAGGATAACTTTAGCAGGGGTTTTTTGCCCAATGTCTACAGATGCAGGTCAATGAGCCAGGCAGTTTTCAGAATAAACCAGTTAATGTTTTTATTGAAAAGCAACATGTAAGACAAACAGACACACTGCTAACTTAAAAATAATAGAAGGAAAGGAAAAGGAGATCTTAAGGGTAGGCAATACGACACCTGATCTTGTAGTCCTGAAGAAAAAGACAGCTGTTTGTTGAGGGGAACTTGCCATGCAAACTGACAGCAAGGCAGGATGAAATTCGAAAATCAGCCAGTGAATTCTCAAAATCAGGGGTTTATATAGCAAAAATTGTGCCTGAGGGCCAGACCATGAAACATTGAGAGCAAAGCAAATTTCAGACTGGACAAAGGCTTGGAAATGTGTCTGAACTGCTGCTATCGGATTAGTACCGGTAGATCAATAGTGTGGCCAATGTGCAGATTGGAGGGCACTTAACATGGCCTTGTTAGTCATTGGCGCAAATCCAGCATCATTGTAAAACAAAATGCATCTGCAAGCCAGGTCCCAGAGCAATCAACCAAGGCTTTTGAAATACCCTCCTGAGAGCGGAAGTTGGCAATCCCTGTCATTAACAGCTACTCCTTGTGTCGGGGGACCCTTGCACTCATGAGCCTGGATGCCAGCAAAAGGTCAAATTATTTGATATCAAAAGAGATATCTAGTGCTATCAACGCCCAGGTCTGAACCACAGTAACACAGGGCCCCACGCGCATTTACTGTGTGTGCGGAGCTCCAGAGCCACGGCACTCATGCTTCCTGCCCCAGCACAGCCTGGGAAAATCCCAGGGCGCGCTTACGCTAACTGCTTGTGAGCAGGCAGCAGCTGCAGAGCTGAAGCAATGGGGACATGAGAGCCTCTTGCAAGAGGCTGCTCACACGATCTCCACACCCCAGCTCCTCAGAAAGGTAAGATGTGGAAAGGGCCATAGACACACTCCAGCTCTTTCAATATCTATTTTTCATTTATATGTCCTTAATAGAGCTTAAGCATGTCATAGGCAAAGTACTAGTTCTCATTTCCTTTTCCCCAACTGCTTGGAGTCAAAGTCTGTTGCTATAAAGACTATTTATTTCCCCATGTGCCATTGCAATAGCAAGACTCAAGACATCATTTTGATCGTTGCATTTCCATCTCTGTTCACCTGGGGTAAATGGAAAGGCATGTATGGAAGAAGGCAGTCTTGAAATACCAACATCCCAAG
Source organism: Ctenosaura bakeri (assembly GCA_948474755.1). NCBI lineage: Eukaryota > Metazoa > Chordata > Lepidosauria > Squamata > Iguanidae > Ctenosaura > Ctenosaura bakeri. Next base: position 111,104 of record CAOLHI010003092.1, on the reverse strand, counting down.
CTGCTTACAGTTTTAATGGTTAACATCAGTAAGTACTCTGTATCTGGGCAGATAGAACATAAGAGGAAATACGTACATACTGTCCAAAGTCCAGACAAGGAAGCATTGCAAAAATACTTGTTTTGTTTTTGAACACCAAGAAGAGAAAATTCAAACGTCCATGGGACCATGCCAAAACACTTTGTTGTGGAAGGTACAGCAGCAAATGGTACTCCTCACTCCACCCACACCTTAACACATCCAAGTCAGGACTCATAGTTCTCAAAGGCACACCAAGTATTTTGACAGATGAAGCAGAAAATCCCACAAATAAAAATCAAATTTCTGTTCATTGATGACAACCAAAATTTTCTGCCTGAGGTAGTCATGTCCTCCTGGCTAATGGTAGCGCTGGTCCTGTCCATCCCCTTGTTCCAACAATACTGCTTTTCACTTCAACAGAACCTTGGACATGGAGACACATAGTCAATGTGGATGTGCCGAGTGTGTACTGATTTAAAGTCTAAATCAGCTTCATATATACACTTGATGGGGAGAAAGAGAAGACCTCCTATTCTCCAGGTCTCAGATCATATGTGATTAGATGTATTAATGTAGGTGCCAACTTATCCATATACTGTGGCCTCTTCACGGAATTAAAGAAGCATCAGTTTCTACTGGCTATCTATACCAAATACCTATATCCCCTTGCTTCACCAAAAGAGAAAGGATGGTTTCTCTTACATTGATAATTCTGTGATAAGTCTTTTGAGAAAAATTACTCTGATTTCAACCACACTGCATCATGTGTGTGTATATTTGTGCAAGCTTTCAAGAAATAAGTACATGCTTGCCTTATTTTCTATTGTTGCTTGTTTGTACTGCTTTCATTGTATGTGTAGTTTATTCTAGACAGTTGTAATTTATTATTTTTTTTTGTGAATATTTTTATCAAAGTTTAAATTGAAAATAACGCCCCCTTCTCCACTTCCAAGCTTTTTTCCAGTTGAGTCTGCTTGTTTACATTCCATTCATACATAGTTTCTGCTTAAAGGATAATCTTACATTGTTGCATCTTATATTGTTACATTGCTGCTTTGTTACATTGCCTTATTACATTGTTGCCTTGCATTACATATAATCTTGCTTTGTTCCTTTTTCTTTTCTTATGCTATATCTTTATCCAATTCAAGACTTCTCTCCATTCCCTTTCAAAGTTCTGGATAGGCTTATTTTTCAATGAAAATGTTAACTTTTCTATCTCTATCATATCCACGACTTTTAATTTCCATTCTTTTATATCAATATAATTCCTTTCTTTCCAGTATTGTGCATATGCCAGTCTTGCAGCAGTTATCAAATATAACAATGTCTTCTGGTGACATCTTATTTCTCTTTGTTGCCGTAGCATATTTAACAAATAAAACTCTGGTTTCATTTCAAAATTTAAACTATAAATTCTTTGAATTTCATCATATATTTCCTTCCAAAATCTCCTTGCTATCTTACAGGTCCATCATATATGAAAAAATGACCCCACCTTTTCATCACATTTCCAACATCTTATATTTCCATTTTGAGTTATTTTTTGCAACCTTTCAGGTGTCATATACCATCTATGTAGCATTTTATAAAAGTTTTCTCTTAAATTTAGACTTGGTGTAAATTTTATATCTGTTTTCCATGCCCTCACCCATGTATCCAGCTCAATTGGATGTCCAATATTTTGTGCTCATCTGACCATATTATCTTTGACAGTCTCTGATTCCATTTCTCTTTGCAACAGTAATTTATAGAGTTTGGAGATTCTCTTCTTCTTGTCCCCCTTCATCAATACATCTAATTCATTTTCTTTTCTTTCAAATCCATATAATTTTTGATCCATTTCAAATCTCTCTTTAAGTTGTCTCCATGGGAACCAATTAAATTCATGTCCTAAAACTTTTAATTCTTCTTCTGTACACATTCTTGGCTTATCCCCCCCCCCATTTCAACAGTTTATGCTTTATTTGTAACCAAATTTTCAATAATGTCTTTCGAATACAATGATTATTAAACTCTTTATTCACTGTTATTTTGTCATAGCATAAGTATCCATGCCATCCAAACCTATTATTCATTCCTTCCAATTCTTTAATTATTGTTTTCTACTTGTGTCCAATCTTTGATTAAGTCTAAACAACATGCTTGGTAATAGGTTTTTAACGATGGTACATCAAATCCTCCTCTCTCTTTTACATCTTGTAATATTTTGAATTTTATTCTTGGTTTTTTCCCTTGCCAAATAAATTTTTGTAGCTCTTTTTCCCATTCTTTAAAAATCTTCATAAACTCATAAATGTTCCTCTCCACGGAAATCTTTAGTAAAAAGGTGAAAGATTTATATGACCAGAAGAGAAACCAGAGTATGTAATTTATTACTTTAGATGTTTGCAAATTGTGATTTTAACTGTGTGTCTTATATAGCTGCCCTCACCTCCCACCAGAATTTAAGCGTGTACTAGATATAGATCAAGTCATTTAAACCTGAATATACGAAAGGTACATTTTTGAATACTGCCAGATCTTGCCCACATATACACAGCCATGCATGCACATGCTTATACGACTTTGAATTGCACTAATTAAAGAATAAACATGCTAACAACTCTGCAAATTCCACAGTATTCTGTGAATTTTTGCAATTGTAGCCATCTTTCTGTCAAAGCAATTGCAGAAGGCAAGTTATATTCAGTTCAAGTAGGCTGATAGCCTCTTTTCAGAGGAACATTATTCTTAGACACCATGTGGACTAGATAAATCTGTTGAAGGCAGCTGGGTGACAAAAGATGTTTGAAATCAAGTAGTAAGTAAAATTTGGGTTTCCTCCCTAATGTATATGCTCCTTAGCAAAGTTCCCCATGAGATCTGGTCTATTTCAAAACCAAATGCGAGTTGAGAGGAGCTTCATGTTTTTCAGCTTCTGTGTGTGTGTGTGAGAGAGTGTGAGTGTGTATACACATCAAGGGCATGTAAAGTGAGGTCCTGGGAGATCACATGTGGCTCCCAAGCCTGTTTTGGCAGCCCTTCCCTCCTCAAGACTCCTTCAGGCTGTCCTTTCTTCAGGCAAAAAGAAAAGAGAAAAGAAAAGAAAAGGATGAATAGTTTCTCCAGGGACTTTTTCTCACTAGACATTTTTAGCAGTACGAATCTACTTTAACTGTCATGGCTGTGTTCTACAGAGTACTAACTTCGGAGAGACAGTAGAGATTTCTGAGTGAGAAACAGGCACCCTTCTCTAAACTTCAAATCCCAGAATTCCATTGGATGGAACCATGGCAGTTGAAGTAGAATCATAGTAGTATGGCCTCTGGAATCCACCAGAAACATCAATCCATTTTTAAATAGGATACAGGATACTCCTATAGTGCTTTTGCTGTTGGTATTTGCTATCAAGTTGAACTCCATGTATTGCAATAGCACGTGTATTTCTATATCGCTTATCAGCTAAGTGCTCTCTAAGCAGTTTACAATATGTTAGCTAATTGCCCCCAACAAGCTGGGTACTCATTTTACCAACCTGCAAAGAACAGAAGGCTGAGTCAGGCCAGAGCCCTGTGGGATCAACCTCACAACCTTATGGCTGCAAGTACTGACATTTAACCACTGCACCACCAGGCCTCTTCAACCCTATATATGAGAGACTCTAAGAGTCCTACTCCTCAGCTGCTCTGCTCAGGTTTTGCAAATTAGAGGCTATGGCCTCCTTAATTGAACCAATGCACCTGTAAGGCAGTCTTCCTCTTTTCCTACTACCTTCACTTTACCAAGCATTATCATCTTTTCCAGTAATGTCATCTCACAAGTCCAAAGTACAACAATCTCAATTTAGTCACTAGAAGTTCTAGTGAGATTTGTACTGTTTATATACATTTAAAATCTTTTTCAAAACTGAGAGTGGACATCCAGTCATGTTTGGGGCAGAAACATATGGTGGAGAGATGGATATATACAAGAGCTTGGCAAAGTTACTTTTATTTGACTGCAGCTCCCAGAACCCCCAGCTACCATGGCCACTGTTGTGTCTACAGCAGAGCAGGCAGTTAGTCACAAACAACACAGTTCCTATTCATGAGGTGAGAGTCAAAGAATGTCCAAACAGAAAGGCAGCCGAGAGCAAACAAATCTGAAGGGGCAAATCCAAACCGTAGTCCAAACACGCAGAATGCCAAGACAACCAGATCCAAGAGTACAGGGTTTCAGGGCCAAAGAGACCAGTTGCTGACTCTGGGATGCCATGAAAGGGAGGGCTGCTGTATGGCTGCTGTTGCCACAGGTGTTCCCTCATTAGGGCTTGCTTACTACTTAAATGGGCCGAGCAACACATGCCCTCCCTTTCACAGTGTCTCCGCTGCACGTAGGTGTGTCAGCTATGTCTTTCTCTATTTGTTCCCCTGGCTCAGGCCCTTGTTGTTGTTGTTGTGGTGGTGGTGTATTATCTCCCTCTGGACCAGCTTCAGGGGACACTTCAACCTCTGGGAAAGCCTCTTCCTCGGAGTTAGAATCCTCCTCCTCATTGGCACAGTCTCCAAGGTAGGGCATAACAGCCACTAAGAGATGACTCTTCTACAGAAGGGACAGGTAAGATCTCTTCGAAAAGTTTTAAGCTATCTGCAGAGCTTGGATAATTTTTTTTAATTTTAAGAAAAGCATTAAATAAGAAAAACAGCACAATCCAAAAATACAAAACAACAACAACAACAACAGCAACAACAACAACAAAATACATCCACACAAACATTAACAGACATCAGCCTTTCCACACAATGACACTCTTCCACACTGTCCCATCACAATCCTGGCAGCATCTCTGAGAGGATGGGAGCATGTTCCCAACACTCCTCTCTGCATGTGACCAGCTGCCTGTGGAAGGGAACTCAAGGGACATGCTCCATCCTTCTAGACTGCAGCTAGCCTTCTTCCCATGCTGCAGAAGGGGAGGAAGTGCATATATTGCACTCCTGGCCCTTCTGTGTGGTCGGCTGCAATGGAAGGCTTGTGTGATTAGGGGTCATTGATGGAGTTTCTCTGACAATGATATAGCCCACAACTGCGCCAGCTGGTGATGCAAGAAGGGCAGGACTGCAACGACATCATGCGGAAGCATCGTTGTGGTCCCATTCCTCTCCCATCCTCATGCCAGGACACTGTTGTGATGCAGAAAGGGCTATCTACATATAACTAAAACAAATACTAACAAAACATAACTAAAATTGCTTCCCACCCTTGTTGCAAACAATTTATATTACTTAAACATTTACACCTAACTATTGAGTCGTACATTTTATCCCATAATTATTAATTATTGTTTATCACTCATCATTTCATTACTTATCAAGTTTATAATTAATTGTTAAATTATTCTAGATTACTTTATACTAATGATTGAACATCAAAGAATAATAATCATCTATATAAAAACAACATTTTAAAACAAAGAGAATACATAATTCTAAATTTACTTTTACACTTCTCATTTAGTAATATTAATTTTAATTAAGAAAACCCATTATCATTGCCTTCATTCTTTTTTAAGAAATCAATCAACCACTTCCATTCAGACAAAAATTCATTGTGTGTTCTGCCTTTTAGCCTATGCATAAACTTAGCCATTTTAACAATTCCTGTCAGTCTGCATTAGCCATTCATCCACTGTTAGTAACTGATTTTCCCCCCAGTACTTTACACACACTAATCTTGCTGCTACAACACGTGTTGTACCAGTTTATGCTGCTTCTTATCCACTGTTGTATCTTCTTCCCAGATTTGATATTATTTTTGGAACTACAACTCTCAGAATTCCCAGGCCAGCATGGCCTTACTAAAAGAGCTGTAATCCCCAAAGTCCAAGCTTTTATTCTATACGTATCTCCTATCAATACTGACCCATTTTACAACTGTAGCATCACCTGGCACTGATGGAAGTGAAAGCCTGGATGTTTCATTGGCCTAACCTTCAGTTTGCCCTGAGCTGCTAGGCTGTCCCAGTAGATGCTCTTCACTGCTGTTGTGAAGTGCTTCAGCTCTGTCTACGCGAAGCAACATAGGTTGCTAAGCAGCTTTTATGTCCACACTGACACTTTGGTGAGGGAGGATGTCTCACAGTGGATTCATATAATTACCTCCCCCTGCCTCGGCCCCCCGCATTCCCTTTGCTTGGTGACTTTCTGGTCTCAGCTTGAGTCACTCATACTTCTGCGCTGTATACAAATAGGCATAAAGCAACTTTGGAGAGTTAAAAATACCTCACAGCAAGACAAATGATGGGGTTTTCTTGTGGTGCTCCACCAGGGAGAGACCCTCACAGGAAGATGTTTAGTATTCTGTAATTAGCCAGGTGAAGCGCAAGTGAATGGGAGCAAGATGAGTGTGCACGCCTTTTCCAGGTGTGTGGCTGCCCCTCCCATTTACTTGCTTATCACCCAGGTGCCTGGAGGGCAGTACAGCCAAGTGAAATGGAAATGAATGGCAGGGGAGGAGGCATGTGCACACACCTTCTCCAGGCATGTGGCTGCCCTCTTTGGTTGTCTATTGCCTGGGCACTTGGAAGGGAAAGCAGCATGCCCACGTAAAACGCAAGTGAATGGGAAGGGGGAGCCCTGGAAGGATATGGGAGGGGAAGCACTCATGGGGGGGGAGTTATTCACAATTTTTTTTACTTTCACAAGGGTTCTGCACCCTGAACCCTTGCAGAAGTCAAGGGACTACTGTACTGGGTAATGCCCAGGTCTACAGAATCTTTTCTCTTTCTTTTGAATTTTTGCAGGCGAATCCTGAAAGCTGGAAACCAGATTATGACTTTTGCTCAGTTAGCCGTGGCTGCTCCCAAAGGCCAAGGAACTGTATTGCTTTCTGGATCCAGGGAAGCCTGAGAAATCTATCGGTATTTTGGCAAGGTTCTTGGCACTCCACACAGCCACACTAAGCCATACGTCTGATCCAAAGGCCACAAGTTTGAATGGGCTCAAGGTCACCATGCCAGTTGAGGCTACAAGAACTAGATTGAGTACAAAATTTGTGAACATTGAGATGTATGGGATTAAAGTTACCAAACTGAATATTAAAATAAAATCTTCACTAATTTTACCAGGAGTCTTGGTTAATACTTGGATGTGAGACCAACAATGAATAGCAGGTACTCTAGGCTATATTTCAGAGGAAAGAGCTGGCAAAACCACCTTTGAGTATTCCTTGCCTGAGGAAAAAAAATCTATGAAATTCATGGGATTTCCATAAGTTGACAGAATATGTGAAGGCACATACACACACACTTCAGAGAGCTGCCTTCTATATTCTCCCTATTTTTAAAAACCTCAGGAATCTTAGAAGCAGTGCTTTGGTCTCCTCCTTTTTTTCTGCTTTCATAATCTTAACATTAGTGCCTTAATGACCCCTTTCCTATCTTCTGTTCCTTAAAAATATTCTGATCAGTTATGACATGACCCTCTTTCCTGCTTTTAGGAAGTCCACCTCTGGAATTTTGAATAAAAATTGACCACTTGAGTATTCTTCACAACAAAAAACACTATGCCAAAATTTGACAATTTCACAACAATTTGTAGCCAGCCCCAGTTCTGGTTTCTGTGTACCCCCCACTTTGCAGTTTTGACTTGAAACTAGGCAATGCAACCTGAATGACAATCAAAACTGCTGTCAGATTTTGTGTTAACCACTATAATTTACTGATGAGTTATAGCTCAGACTTCCACCCCTCTTTTCAATTGACATTTGGCAGTGCAATCTGAGATGTTAATAAAAAAAAGTCACATTTTTATGTATATGCTTATAAACACAGGTGCAACCTGCTGTAGTAAGATTTAAAGCTTATGATGGCAGATGGCTGGAAAAGAAATATTGTTGGAAAAGAATTATTTACTATTATATTTTGAAGATCCCTACCCACCCACACATTTTGAAATTCCTTCCCTCCATTTACTTTATAGCTGCAATTGAGAAAGTAAATCTTTCCCCATTCTCAAATACGGAGCATAATAGTTATTTTTAATTATTTTTTAAAAGCTATCAAAATGCTATAAGCTCCTTGCCTGTGGTAGGAATCAACTTTTTTCCTGACTACCTTGTCCATCCATTATTATTCACAGCACAGCATGATGCAAAAATATGAGACACAGCAAAAGCCAGCATTTGAGCAATACAATATTCCATCTCCCCCATTTAGTGAAATCACGCTCCATAGCTGCATATCCTCCTAACATTTCATAGATGAAAATGAGGACATGTGTGGCCAAGCAACATCAGAGTGGGGTTAAGATGGCAAAAGTTACTGAGGAAAAAAACATACAAGTTAGGAGAGACTATAGCAGTTTGTTTTTGCCTGAGCCTACTGGAAAGCGCAAGATTCTGTCTCCTCCTCTCCTCTTCCTTCTGAGTTATTTGAAAGCAACTACTTTTGCATCTTGAAATCAGTTTGCAGTAACTAAACATCCAACCACGGTCAAGGTGACAAAAGTTATTAATGAGGAAAGACACCCAAGCTAGGAGAGGTTGGAGCAGTTTGCTTTTGCCTGAGCTTATTGGGAAGGATAAAATTCTATGCCTTCTCTCTTTTCCTCCTGCTGGGTTATTTGAGTACAAACTATTTTTTCACTTTGAAATCTGTTTGCAACCAGTAAAATAAGCCAAAATAGGAAGAAAAAAAAGATGTGGGAGGAAGAGAGAGAAACTGGGACATTTTAAAAGCAGCTCAAAAAGTTAGACAACAGAAGATTAAACAGGATTGTCCCTGCCAAACTGGGACAGTTGAAGGTTACATAGCTATATAAAAGTTGAAGTTATTAGGCTGTTTCATGATTTCCTGCTCCTTTACGCTTCCTTCCACCACAAAGATTTTTGTATTTCTATAAAACATAGGCTCCCCCACCCCCGCAAAACATTACTGTTGCTTTGTCTCATTTTCCAGTGACCTTATTTTGGCTACATTCATTTTAGCACTCAACACCAGTCATTTTTAGAACTTTTTTTTTAAAACTGATATAATGTGTACCTTATAACACATGTTGAAGAGCAGGGATACTGGGAAAACATTCTTCAGTTAGTCTGATATTTGTTTGGTTAGTTGAGAACTGTACACTGATAACCTCAGTCATCGCCATTCCAAGTTATTTTCATTCATCACTTTAGAGCAGAGGTAAAAAAGAAAATAAGAAAAAAGTGGCCTTCAAAATGGGCTTGGCTGCAACTCCCATGATCCTTCATCATTGCCTATGCTGATTAAGACTGATGGGAGGTGCACTCAGGAAGCATCTGGAGGGTAGGATTGCCAGCTCAGGACAGTCCCACGCCCTGAAGTTTTTGGATAAAAACCTGAGACCCAGATGTGATCCCTGATGATTTCATTAAGAGTTATGCATTAAGTATCAGCCACAGTTGTTCATGGTTTGCCATTCAAACATCCACACTCATGCAAACACACAGGCCCTTTTCGCACGGGCCTTTTCTCGCGCGACAGCTCCGTGAGCCTCGCGGGAGTGGGAGTGTCGCTCTGCACGACGCACTCCCACTTCCGCCGGGCTCACGGGGCTGAAGCAGCGTGAGCGCGGGTTTTTAGATTTTCGCTTCAAAGCGAAAATCACCCGCGCTCGCACAACGCTCCCGGCACCCGCGTGCACTTACCTCTCGTGCGGAGTGTTGGGAGCCGGCCGGGTCGCGCTTCCTTCCCTCTGCCCCTGCAGAAGGAAGGGACGGGGCGGGGCGCTAGCGCGATGGACGTGACACGTCCTGCTTCGCGCGCGGGGGGGCGGACGCGACAAGCGCCTTTCTCACGTGCGCGGGGGGATGGAGGGGACAGGCTCCTTTCTCGTGTGCGCGGGGGGGGATGGAGGGGACAGGCTCCTTTCTCGCGCACGCGGGGGGGATGGAGGGGACAGGCTCCTTTCTCTCGCGCGCGGGGGGGATGGAGGGGACAGGCTCCTTTCTCTCGCGCGCGGGGGGGATGGAGGGGACAGGCTCCTTTCTCTCGCGCGCGGGGGGATGGAGGGGACAGGCTCCTTTCTCTCGCGCGCGGGGGGGATGGACGGGACAGGCTCCTTTTTCGCACGTGCGGGGGGGGATGGACGGACTCGCGAGCCGCCTCTGCCTCCGGGAGGCTGCCGCTTCCCCGCTCGTTCCTTCGCCTGCGGAAGGAAGGAGGGGGAAGCGGCAGCCTCCCGGAGAAGGCTTCTTGCGCAAGCCGCCCTCCTCCGTCGCGCGAGTGCCGGCGCTGCAAAAAGGGCCACAGATTGAGAGAAACATAAAATAAGACATAAATCTTTAATGAGAAGTTGTTCTCAGATCAAAGTGAAAGTAGGGCATGATTCCTTCTCACTTACTTAGGGAGATGAGACAAAGAACATTTAATCTAGCCTATTGCTTCTAGCAAGAAGGTAGGCACAGAGGAGACTGGAGGGTTAGCCCTGACACCACAATGACTGAGAGGGAAAGAAAAAGCTAACTAAGTCCCCCTTCAGAAACTCTTTTCAAGTTATAGCAACACATCAGTCTTTCAATTGTAGAAAGCTGCTGACCTATCACTTGAGCTAGAGATTGGCATACGGCCCTTTCCTCTTGTCCAGATCAAAGCCCATCAAAACTGGTGAATTTTCATCCTCTGGATATAAACCCATGAAAACTGGAGACTCAAAGTCAGACTCTGAGATCTAGCAATCCTACTGGATAGTCGCATATCCCCCCCTTACTGTAGAGCCAATGGGTTTGCAGTATGTATGATAATATTCCACAGGCTAAAGTTCATGTCCCAAAACACAGGGATGGAAAACTGCAGTGGATGTGGGAGACCTTGTGTGTGTGTGTGTGTGTGTGTGGATGGGTGTCTTGAGAACCTGCAGAGGAATCCAATAATGCCAAAGAACAAACAGGGAAAAGGAAAGGGCAAAAATCCACTTTTGGTTTTGAAAAACAAGTATCTTTCTCCAGGCAATCCAATGAGGTCTTTCAGCCTATGTGAGAGGTGAATTGCTACTCCTGGAGGTTTCTTTCTTGGCCCAAAAAGAGTGGTGGGGGTCTTCGCGGGTTGCACGCACCCCCAGAGCCCAACCCAGCCCTAAAATATACTATTTATCCTGAGATGCAGTCATTTGCGATAACTAAGCATTGCTGAACACTATAAGGGCCCAGCTACATATGTATCTGAGGAAAAACCTCCCCATGTCCTCTCAAATTGGAGGGCTAGAATAATCCTGAGATAGCTGCAGGCTTATATATTTTTCATAAGGAGAAAAGAAGCCCTAGGCCAACTGTAATGGAAACTGAAGTTTTCAACTTGTTGAAATGCAGAGTCAGCTCTGTCACCTGGAGATGAGCAAGAGCCCAGCTAATTTGGCAAGTTACACAACTTTCCAAAAAAGATATTTCAATTTATCACCTCCCTTATATTTATCCAGCTCATGACTGTGTCTGAAATGAAGCAGCTTTGTTCCAAAATTAGCATCATACAACCTACAGACAGCAAAGGCTAGTTTCAAAGTATCCGACATGTGCCGAGGACATGCTTTTGGGGTTCCAGTTCACATACAGCAGACCAGATGCTGAAGCAATGTTGGGGGAAGTCCCAAAATGGCCACTCCGCTTAGCATCAGATGCTGGAGACAACTTTGAGCAATAAGACTGTGGGCCAACAAGAGACAAAAGAGTCCCAAAATGTTCTCTGTAAGCTGTTCGAATGAGCATTCCAAGAATAAATGCAGCTAAATGTAAATTTAAAGTGATATACATTGGGATAGTATACTTCACATGTGTACTGAGGGATTTACGCTAACTGGAAAGGAACACTGGGGTCATCTTGGTGGATAGCTCCATGGAGGTGGCGATTCAGGGTCAGCAGCTGTGAAAAAAAGCAAATTCCAGTGATAGGGATCATCAGAGAAAGGACAAAACAACAAAACTGCCTCTTGTCTACACAAAGTGATAGTAGTGCCATGACACATCATTTAAAATAGGATATTGGAAAGCTGGAAAGAGTGGGGAAAGTGAAAAGCAAAATAGCCACAAGTTGAAGCAGTATGTAAAAGTAACAAAACTAGGGATTATTTGATTTAGGTAAAAAGACAACTAAGAGAGAAACAGGCTAAAGGCATATACCATTGGGTGCTATGTGAAGAAAGTGGAATTGAGTGCTGTGTGAGGAGAGTATTCTTTTATAGATCCATCTAACTAAGCTGTCTAGTGGGAAGTTTGGAGTGGTTATTCTTCATGCAAGCATAATGAAACAATAGAATTTGCTTCTTTGAGATGTGAGGGTGGTTATGAATTACACAGCTTTAAAAGGAGATTACACTAGCCTTTAAAAGGCTATCAGTGGCTACTGACTCCCAAGATCAGAGACAGAATGCCTCTGTGCGCCAGTTGCTAAAAGAAAGAGAATGTTGTTTTAATGGATCTTGATAAATGAAGTTTTATCATCACTCTGGACTGCATCCCAATGCTTATAAGGGCTACTTGATTCACTTGTGCTGAAGGTGCACTAAATCATTTTGCTCTGAATTCCACTTGTATTCATTACAAACAAGCAGTGTCTTTTTTTTCTGTAACTCAATTCCCACTCTTCCAATTAAATATTGTGGGTGAATCCAAGTTTAAAATATCCTGGCACGTCGGTTGCAATATATGGTTTCTCACACCAGGTTAGTGTATAGATGAATGTATCACACTTGAAGCATCTCACTGGTTAGTTTGGATGGTAAGATTTTTCTTTTTTCTTTTAAATTGGGCAGATCCAGTGGTATAAGTATATGCATGTGTGCCTGCAGAATGCAGTATCCAGGAACCTTAGAAGGATTCTAATTCTTCTATGATTGGCCAGTAGTCTAAACTCCATCAGATGTTCAGGCAAAAAATCCAGGGTCAATTGATAAAGAATGAAAAAACTACCAATCCTATCATTAGGTAGATGTCACAGGCAGCAGTTGCTGGGAGGTGGCAGCAAGGGGCTGGAAAACAGAGCTGTGTGGCCCAGGGCTTAGCCTGAACCATTTAAACTAGCCTACTAGTTTAGTTTAAGAAGATTTAACTGCAAGTCCTCTTGGCATTTGTACCTGGAATAGGCTGAGGTGCCATCTTCTTTCTTGTCTCAGGCAGTAAACAAGCAGAGCATTGGATGCAGCCTATGTTCTAGGATCCAGCAGCCAAATGTACTGTCTTGGTCAGTGTTGCCTGGGAGAAAATCTTTGGCCATTTCCGCACTACAGTGTTAAAGTGCTGCTATTCCACTTTCAACGCCCTGTGGAATTCTGGGGTTTGTAGTTTACTGAGACCAAAGAGCTCGTTGGTTGAGAATTCAAAGTGACCTTCCCTAAAGTACAAACCCCAGAATTCCATAGGAGGTTGATAGTGGAATAGCAGCACTTTAACACTGTAGTGCGGAAATGTCTTTTGACAGCAAGAAAGGAACTTTGCTGAGAGCAAATGAGCAGAGAAAGAGTAAGTGATATAACGTTTGTGGCAGATCCTTTCCTTTGTGGCAGATTCATCCCGGGCTAGGTTTGTTAAAATATTCTGTACTTAGTACATATGGTTCACCCTCAGTTTATTGATTAGGGAAAGCAAGGACAGTCAGCATGTAACTTTAGACTGAGAAAGAACCACAGAATAGCAGTTTGCATCTTCTAAGGCTGGTCTGAATCTGAATTTTTTACTTCCAGATGTCCTAGGCCTTTTCATACACCAAGGGAAACAAAAACTAAGAGTTTGAAAATGCAAATCTTTGAACTGGAAAGTTCTAGTTTTTCTACAGTTCTATAATATTCATGAACGTTATACTTCCTTGAATTTAATTCACATACTGGACTGCTATGAAGCTCTCTCTCCTCTTTCAAATACTGCTAGTGTCTTTGCTCAGAGCCTGGAAAAAACATTTGGGGGCTACAGTTCCCAAAATCACCATCTAACCATGGAAGTTGCAATTCAACGATGTAATTTTTTCAAATTCTGCCTCCACCTATTATCTGCAGTGACACTTGCCTGTTAGCTGTCCATTTTCTCTGCCATTTCTCCGATAATGAGAGAACACGATTTGTATTTAACATTGCAGTGTCAGCATGTTTGCTTGAAACATTCTGCCCATCAAATGATTCTGATGGCCAAAATGAGAAAAATGTTTGTAATGGCCAAATGCAAAGGAACTATGTATTAATTTGCACAAAAAACAAACAAACATCATTTTTAAAAAAAGATGAATAAGAAATGGGCAGTCTTTATCATTTCAACCAGAATTTACCAAAAGGTAAAATATTTATCAGTGCAAATCTTTCCAGAAAATATTTCTTAATTATGGTGCAACCAAAGTTAGAATTCAAATATGTGAAGCAAAATTCCTATGAGGACTCCTCTAAGAAATGTTCTTCCAAGTCCAGTAATCTTTTAAAAAGATAAAAATTAAATTGTAAGGAAAGCAAATGTAAAACTCCAACACTATGAAAAAGATGGGGGGGAAATCTGATCATATATATTATTATCGTGGCATTTTTTCTTTATCTCTGTAAAAAAAAGAGGTTAAACAGAAATTTTGAAAGCAGTTATTTTAAGGTAATGAGCTGATTATGTAAAGTACTCAAATTGTTCCAACTGATTATCAAGCCAAGCAAGGCAGGGTCCAACTTTACATTTCTAAGGGGCAGAAATTGGAGCAGAAACCTATTGCTGGGTAACAAAGAACAGCTTGTGTTCTATTTGGAGTGTTGAATATCAGCAAAAATGTCAATTAAAATCCACTGCTTTTTACCTTGCTATAGAGAGCTGCAGAGTCTAGACACCTATGTACAGAAGACTTCTCCACTACTGTGGGTTTGTAACATTCACAGATGTCAGGCAAGAAAAGAAAGAGAGATGCTGCCTTTTAACAGAACATGAAATATTATGCAAGAAAAGAAAGAGAGATGCTGCCTTTTAACAGAACATGAAATATTATGCGTGTGACCAAAAGAGAGCAGCTGTCCTATTTTGTATGCTTGTGTGAACACAAGCATATATCCCTCTTTTTTTTTTTCTTCAGGTTTGTTTGTTTCTTAGTTGGCTTAGAAACTTTGTTTTTGCTAGCAGTGTTACCAAAACACAAACTATTGGACCTTCAGTCAAATCTAATTAGTTCCTCACTCTCAGATGCTCTGAGCTCATTTCAGTGAATGTTTTTCATAATTCAAATTCAGATGAGTAACATTAATTTATATTTCCTCTGTGCTTTCATGACTATGCATCCAAACTCTATCATCCTAGGATATATTCAGATTGTTCTTACTCTTTACATTGTGGAAAGAAACACTGGAAATGTTTTATTGCAATACATACATTTTAGTTACTCATTACCAAAGGAACCAATGAGTTCAAAAGTGTGGATGTAAAAGAACCTGGTATTAGAATCCTGCGCTCTCATGATGTGTTTCAGTAATGCCAAATGGATGAAAATTCAAAGACAATTTAAAAAATCTCACAATATCAGGAAACTTTAGTCTGAATTTTTGCATTTGTAATTTTGCAAGCAAATTATGACAGTTCACCTATCATTAGTTTCATTAGTTTTTACTAGAGACATCTAACACTGAATTAACTTGGGATATAGTCAGAGTTGCAATTGCAGGAGACCTTGTAAGAATTAGTGCTTCCATAATTCACTTGGAATGTTTGCTTAAGAATAAACTCATTTTGTTAATTCTTAAATATTAATATTAATTTTAATGAATAATATTAATTTGTTGTTCTTAATGTCAATACTGAAAAATTATTTTTCTGTTGTATTGTTCTGTTGTACTGTTAGGTTAATTGTTGCTTTTACAAGAAATGATAGAGAAGAAATGAGAAGAATGAGAAGAAATGATAGACTATCTGAATACCAGAGTTTCTGCTCAGTGCAGACCCCATCACATTAGCAAATCATACTGCACTTCACTACAAAACCTTCCCAACATTAACAGAACCCAAGAAGAGCTTTTCTGTTGAGCAAAAGTGAGAAGTACACCAAGCAAACAAAAACAGCTGTTTGTTAAACCAAAACAACAACAACAACAAAGCAAAACTGAAAGTTGGACAGTGAAGAAAACTGACAAGAAGAAAATCAATGGATTTTGAAATGTGGAGCTGGAAGGGAGATCTACAGATATCATGGAGTGCTAAAAAGACGAATGAATGGGTCCTAGAGCAAATCAAGCCTGAGTTCACCCTAGAAGCCAAGATGACTAAACTGCGGCTGGCCATACCATGAGACAACATGAGTCACCGGTAAAGGCAGTAATACTCAGCAAAGTGGAAGGCTGTCAGAAACAAGGAAGAGCACACTGCAGATGGATTGATTCAATCAACAAAGACGCAACACTGAGTTTGCAGTTGGGGACTGGAGCTCCTGGAAGTATCTCATTCATAGGGTCGCCACAGGTTGAAATTGACAGCAAATAATAGTATTTCAGCTTCCTTAATAGCAAAATGTGAAGTACTTTCGGCTCATTTTTTAGAAAAAAACAATAATATAATATAACACATTATTCTTCACTTATTATTTTCAAGCTCTGTTCCATGATCCTCTGCTTCTAGTTCACTGGCAAGCACTTGGAAATAATGGAAAATCTGTTTAGAACAAGATATGGAGTTGATAAATTATACCATGTAATAGTGTGGAAAGCAAAAGCATTGAATTAAAAGTACGTGTAAAATGAATGTTCTTTTTTCTACGCTAAATATCGGAAACAGAGAATCAGACAACATTTTTGGAAGTATGGTTGTAAAGAGAAATGTAAAAAACACTGTATCCCTGGGGGAAGCAAAGGAAGGTTAAGAAGATACTTGGAATTGCTTACTTGTAAGTACAAATTATACTGCTATTTTATAATATATGTATTTTATTTTTGTTGTACATATATATAAGAAATATATAATTAACAAAAAAGAAATACAATGGGATGACTAGGTGGGGAAAGGAAAATCCATTCTGACTGCTCTTCTCTCTTTTCTCTGGTTGTGCTGTTGCCATCAAATATGGAGAACAGAAGAAAGCTGGGAGGATGCAGCTTGTGTAGGCAGGAATTGCAAACAAGAGCAGGGATGGTGATACTTTCCTCCTATTCAAATCAAATGCATGCTGGTAGACAATTATACACCCTGTTGAAGCTCACCTGGATTTTGAAATGGGGTTTAACAAACCCCATAAGTTTAAGAACATTGTTAAACGTTCTTTAAACAGTATTGAACTTGGTTAAGCAGGCCAGCATGCTATAGTGATTCGAGCGTAGGAATCCAATTCCTGGAGATTGGGGTTTGAATCTCCACTCAACCATGGAAATCCCCTGGATGAGTCACACTCTCTCAGCCTAAGAGGAAGGTGATTGCAAACCTCCTATGAACAAATCTTGCCAAGAAAACCACTAAGATAGGCTTGTTTTTAAGACAAAATTGACTTGCAGAGACTTAATAACAAGAAGAAACCTTGTTAAAGGAAGAGTCATTTTACATCAGAACAAAGGTCTGTTTAGTCTAGCAATCTGTTCATTCAGTATCCAATGAGATAATTTTGGGGAGTCACAATTTTGCTTGTTCTCTTCAGCAACTGATGAACAGAAACCTGCCACCGCCGGTGTAGAAGGAAAAGTATATACGCTCAGTATTAGAGATGCAAGTCTTCGTTAATTTTCTTTTCAAAGGAAGAAGCAAGTAATTTTTTTCATTTTTCTTCCTGCTGCAGTCTTTGAAAACAATTACGTTTTTTGAAGACAATTAGCAATTGGTGTCTTATTCTATACAAAATGTGTGCTGTTTCCTGTGCAGAAAAACACTATTTTCTGTGAAGATAAACCATGTGCCCGAATTACAGCATTTTCTAAGCATGAAATATCATTTTCTGCACAGGAAATAGTATTTCTCCATTGAAACTTTATTTTCCGTGCAGAAAATGCTGTTTCACACACACACACACAGATGAGGTAGGAATTTTTCAAAGAATAAGTCCCAAACTGGAAAGACTTGCATCACCCTAACATTCTTCATATCTGGTTTTCTTCACACTCAAAAACAAGTTTTTCAACAATTTTTTTGAATATTTTTGGATATACTTTCCATCCCTACCATTATCGTTGGTAATTACTGATAGCTGTTTGTCTCTCACATGAATTTGTCTAGCCTTCTTTTATGTCATCCATGTGGTTGTAAACTCCATCACTTAATTATATTCCTATCTCTACATGCTTATTTTTATAAAGGGGAATACAATCAAGACTAAAAGTCAGAAAAATTATGGGATGAGGCTCCATGGAATGTTCCAGGTCACTAATTTCAGTCCCTAAGAGATGAGTCAGCTAAGAATCATAGAACCAAAGAGTTGGAAGAGACCACAAAGACCATTGAATCTCTAACCCCCTGCCATGCAGGAATACACCATCAAAGCCTTCCCAGCAGACGGCTGTCCAGCCATGTTTAAAAACCTTCAAATAAAGAGATTCCCCCACACTCTGAGACAGTGTATTCCACTATTTAACTCCTCTTACTACCAGGAAGTTCTTCCTAATGTTTAGATGAAATCTCTTTTCCTGAAGTTTGAAGCCATTGCTCTGTTTCCTCTGTCTCTGGAGCAGCAGAAAACAAGCTTGCTCCATCTTCCATATGGCATCTCTTCAAGCAATACATTCCTACACATTGAAAAGCATTTCTACAATTAGCCATTCCTTTTCATTAGAAAAAGCCATGAGAGAAGGAGGGATTGATCCAGTGGTGACCGGTAGCTCCCATGTCTGTAAGCTAGTAAATCCAGCTTACAGACATGTCTGAACTTTAAAGGAGTCATTGAAGCCACTAAACCTATTTCGGATGATAAGGTTTAGCAACTTGAAATAACCCCACTAAAGTTCAGACCATGAGTACATTAATCATCCCACTGCCATGGAAGGCACTTGTTGCCACTGAGTTAACTCACAGTGGTAATTTTTTTATGAGAGAGACAAACTGTGGGAAGGCATCTTAAGAAGCGTGAATATTATAACATGCCAAAGTTAGCCATACCTAAATAATGACCCCAGCACGACATGCTATCACTGCTCAACTATGGATGACTTTGGCTTACCTTGATATTGATTATTCTTGAAAGTTACATTCTAAGCTCTGAAAGTAGAGGTTAAAATAGATTTTTTTTTAAAAAAAAAAACACAACAAAGAATGTGAATCTCCAACTACTTGTACGGTAAATTTTCCACACACAAACCATTTTCCAGGGTTGGAGCATATCTACCAACTGTGGGCACCCAGGTAGCTGCTCACAATGACCCACTTTGAATGGGATTGGCAAATTAGAGCAGCTGTTTTGGTGTTGGCTTGTTGTAAGGACACTTACACAGAGCCAGTGAGGTGTAGTGATTTGAAGGTTGCACTACAACCCTGGAGACCAGGGCCCTTTTCGCATGGGCCTTTGCGCACGCGATAGCCCCGTGAGCCTCGCGGGAGTGGGAGCGTCGCTCCGCACGACGCACTCCCACTTCCGCCCGGCTCACGGGGCTGAAGCGGCGCGAGCGCAGGTTTTTTGATTTTCGCGTACAAGCGAAAATCACCCCGCGCTCGCGCAACGCTCCCGGAGCCCACCCGCACTTACCTTTCGTGCGGAGCCTCCGGGAGCCGGCCGGGTCGCGCTTCCTTCCCTCTGCCCCTGCGGAAGGAAGGAGCGGGGTGGGAAGGTAGCGCGACGGACGCGCCGCCCGCTTCGCGCACGCACGCGCGCGGGGGGATGCAACGCCGCCCGCTTCGTGCACGCAGGGGGGAGGAATCCAGCGCGTGGGGGGGAGGAATCCGGCGCGCGGGGGGAGGAATCCGGCGCGCGCGCGGGGTGGGAATCCGGCGCGAGGTCTCCCGCTTCGCACGGGGGGAGGGCGGCTTGCGCGGCAAGCCTCCTTCGGTGCCGCTTCCCCGCTGGTTCCTTCGCCTGCAGAAGGAAGGAGGGGGAAGCGACAGCCTCCCGGACGAGCCTTCTTGCGCTTGCCGGCCTCCCCCGCTTGCGCTAGAAGCCTCAGTGCGGATAGGGCCTAGGTTTTGATTTCCTGCTTGGCCACAGAAACCCAAGGTGACTTTGGGTGCCTCATATACTCAGCCCCAGAAAACCCCATGATAGGTTCACTTTAGGCTTGCCATAGGTTAGAAATGACTTGAAGGCACACAAAAACTTAACAACTCAACGGCATAAAACATGAAATTTGGTTCTGAATGTGCTTGTCTTCCCTGCCACAAACTCACCTTCCTTGGCCTTGCTGTAGGTATTCTGATGAATGCTTAATTTACTTTTTCTGATGGGGTCATGTAATGAGCATCTGTTTACTGTCTCAGTCACAGCTGGCCCAAAACATTTTTTCTGCCTAAAGCACAGCAGCAACAAATACTCCCTCCCCCTCACAAACAAACAAACAAAACTGGTGGAGGTCAAGGTGCATAGTATCCAAGACCAGTCAAGTTATTCTGGAACTTGAAGCAGAAAATCCCACAAGCATCTCTCCCGTTCTTTAGCAGAATAATGAAACAATAAGTCAAATGACTAACCCATTTGCTGTCCTTATATGAAAACCAGAGCCAGCTTCTAGACGTGTCTACTAGAATCTGTCTAATAGCAAAGTTGTCTTTGGTTTGACTGAGCACATGAAATCCATAAATGTTTCCAAACTGTACCAGAGTAATATTATAAGAATGCTAGAGGTACCTAGAGTCATATCTGGGAAGAGCTATGTGGTTTTATGCTGAATAGGGTTGCCAAGACAAGGCTATCCCTGGCCTTGTGATTTCAGCACCAGAATCTACAATGTAGGGACAACTCCTTGTGATGTCACATGCTTTTTTCACCCAGGACAGTGCTCTCACCCTGAGATTTCTCACTCTAAAGACTGCGGGAAAAGGTCTGGGGCCTGAGGTCTAACACCTCAGTACTGAAAACTTCAAAACTTGTTTGTGTCATTTCTGTTGTACAGTCAGCCCTCCACATCTGCAGGTTTCACTTTTGCGGATCTGATTATTCACAGATTATTTGCTGTCACTTCTGCTGCCTCCCTGTGCCATTTTTAATAGGGACTGCAAGCCTCATGAGACTGAGAAACTACAAACATGACTTGTAAGTCCCTATTAAAAACGAAGTGGGGTAGCATTGCAAGTGGCAGTAAGCCCCAGCAGCCACCCACTCCTGCCTTGTGAAGGAACCCTGATGCCTCAAAGGAAGCCATGGTGGGTTGATTATGGTGATCATACTTTTTTTGTGTGTTAAATATGGTTTGGGAGGTCCTAGAATTATTCACGGTTTTTCCACTTTCATAGAGGTCCTGTGTCCCTAACCCTAGTGACTGTGGAGGGGTGACTGTAAATGACAGCCTTAAAAATAAATGCAGAATGCTTTTTTAATCAACAAGATAAGACCAGGATGGAAAAGCATAGTAGATGCCTTTGGAACTCCAGCTGAAGCACTGGTTAGAGTTTTTCCATTCAGTGCTTCAGCCAGGATCTTCGCTCTTCCTGCCCTTTCCTAGTGAGATGTTTTCAATTAAACATCTCAACTGCCAAGTTCTTGCAAATGGTGACTGAAAGTTTGTGGCTTCACTCACCACTTTCTATCTCAAGTTGGGAGGCAGAGTAGTAAACATAGGGGAATTCCAACATTATCTCCAATCACTTCTCAACAAGTGGCAGGGAGACGGGGATAGGTTTTGGGAAACCAGAACCTATGACAGGTCAGAATTTGAACCTCTGTGGGTCAAGGTATGATCCTGTCCTCACTTCCTGTATAGTCTTTGTGGAGTCAAGCTTCATTGATAACACCAACTTAAGAAATGTGCTTTCTCATAATGATAAGAAGGCTACTTTTATCTTTTTTAGATATGGGGAAGTGGATGATGATGATGATGATGATGATGATGATGATGATGATGATAATGAAAACATTTAAAAAGATAACATTTATTAGAATTACTTATTTGAAGTATTGGAAAGAATGGACTTTGGTGAAAGTTTTATTCAGACAATAAAGACAAGATATTCTGTTCAAGAAGTGCAAATTATAGTAAATGGCAATATAACAACACTGATTGAGATACAAAGGAAACTAGACAAATTTGTCTCTTCTCACCTTTGCTGTTCATTATGGTGTTGGAAACTTTACTGAGATATCAGAGAAGATGATAGAATTGGTGGACAAAGGTAAAAAAAACAGTATAAGCTCAGGGCTTATGTGGATGATCTTGTGATAGTGACATAAAATCCATTGGACTCAATTAAAGTTCTTTTGGGGGGGTAATAAGACATTTGGGGCATACTACAGGTTTAAAGTGAATTGTCACAAAACAGAACTGTTGACTGAAAAGCTGTCTTCAGAAGAGGAAAATGAGTTAACTGCTCTTCCCCGTTTAAAGTGGAAAAAAGGGGGATTCAATATCTGGGAATTACAGTTATGAATAATAATGGCATATTGTTTCAAAAGAATTATGAAAAAGTCTGGAAAGAAATAAAAAGAAAATTAGAAAAATGGAGAAAGTTAAATTTATCTCTTTTGGAGAGAATTGCAGCAAATGTTTTGCCAAGACTTTTACTCTGCTTCCAAATGATCCACAGTTAAGAAATGGAATACCCTTTGTACAATAGCAGCAGGAAATTTCCAGATTTGGTTGGTAGGCAAGGAAACCCAGAATAACATTTAAAACATTGGATGGTGCTAAAGAAAGGAGTGGCCTGGGAATTCCTAATATTAAATTTATTATGAGGTCCATTGTTTTGTATGGTTGAACAAATAGACATTGTTTAGAGATGAAAACTTTCGGAACCCAAAAGTCATGATTTAAGATTTGGGTGGCATGATTATCTTTGGTATGATAAAGTTAAGCACATGATGAATTTAAAAAATCATTGCATTAGAAAGGCTCTTCTTGTACAGAGAACTTTTCCTAAAAATAATATTAACCATACCATCTCAGAAAGCCTTTTTCAGGAAAGAATCAGTTTAAAATCAGAGATGGTTGTTTTATGGTCACCTTTTATATTTTGAACAAGACAACTGGAAGTTTAAATCAAATGAGATGCTTCTTAAGGAAGCAAAGATTTTTATTAATTTGCTTATATGCGACTCAAGAATAGATTTAATCTAGCCATAGAGCCATAGAGAGATCTAGCCATAGAAATGGAAGAAAATGAGTTCTATTTAGAGTTATGTAAAGATTACGACTATGTTATTTAAAAAGTGTACAAATACCTTTTGAAACTAGAGACAGGAGATGAATCTATTAAAGAATACCGTATTTGCTGGCATATAAGACTCACTTTCCCCAAAAAAAATTGCTATTTGAAAATGAGGTGCGTCTTATACACAGGTGCCTCTTATATGCCAGCAAATACGGCATATGATATGATAAGGTGGGCCTAAAATTTTGCGCACAATGTTTAAATGGATATATGGAGAAAAATGTGGTCTAAAGCTATAAAATTTACTTTGTATAATAATTTAAAAGAAAGCATACATAAGATGATCTGTAGATTATTTCTAATCCTGAATAAGCTGTCAAAAATGTCTAAGGATGTTTCAAGTCAATGTTGTGGCTGTCAAGACAAGGAAGGCTCATTTTTCATATGTGGTGGACTTGTAAGAAGGCAAAAAGTTATTGGTCTAAGATTTACATGTTAATCCAAAAAATAATTAAAAGTGGATTTTGTAATGCCACCAGAAATGTTTTTGTTGGGTAGTATGGATAAAGAATGGGATAGTAAATATGGATTACTTCTTTGTTATATGGTAAAAGCACCAAAAATATTTTTCACTCAAATCTGAAAATGGATTGAAACACCGATGAAGGAAGGATGGGTTGCTGAAGTTGCTGGATTTGCACCAATTGCCTAAACTAATATGAGTTTTAAAGAATAAGCCATTTGAAGGTTTCTATGGACTCCTTGAACAGTAAGAAATCCAAGAATGCAATAATTTGTGGTTATGATTATTAATAATTCTAGTAGGATTACTTAGCTGAATCTGTAAGGGTAAAATAATATATTTCTCTTTTTTAAATTCTTTTTTCATTACAGTTTAGCTTGCAGGTCAATGCTGTTTTGTGTTTACTGTTTTATGCAGTGTTCATTGTTTCAGCTTAGTGGGTTAGTCTTGTGTTTAGTTTTAGTTCTTCTTCTTCATTTTGCACCTATATTTCTTTGACCATAACTATGACTCTGTGAATTTGATTGTTTCTTTTAAAACTAATAAATAATAATCTTTTCTTTACAAAAACATGATTCATTTTACTGTAGGGAACCAGAACAAATCAATGTCTCTGCTATTGATTAAACTGACTTAGAAATATTATCACTGCACATATATCACCATGGCAATCACAAAATATACTAAAGGAACTATAAACACTATGCTTGACCATGGAGGTGCATTGCCACCTTCTCATAAATTGACTTCTCTGTTATTTACAAAGAACAGCACTAAACATCTATCAAGCTCAGTTCATGCTGTGAGGCAGTGGTTCATGAGATCTAGTGTACATGGAGAAAAATTTCTTTCAGTGCTTCTGGATATAGTTTCCATTAACTGCATGGAGCTCTGTGAATCTCCTGCCATCTTTTATGATGTCCTATGGCCTTTTTTTTTTTTTTTTAGCCCAGAGCAGCAATGACTTCAGTTGTAGCAAGGGAGAGACAGGAGCTTTCTGAGAAATACATGAGAGATAGCTGACTCAGTCCTCTGCAAGAACACATACCATGACTGGCACTTATGACTGACATTCTAGCAGCTTAAGCTAAACCATGAGAAGAAGGTTTCCAGCAAATGTTAAAGGTTATATCATCAGTAGCATTAAGAGGCAGGTAATAAATGTTTTTCATTCTAGAAAGGAGACAACTGAAGAGCCAAACCTTCACCAACATCTCAGTTAAAAATAAATCTACAAAATTAAGAACATCCTTGCTAGGTTAGGTCAAAAGCTTTCTAGTTATTCTCTCTGACAAGAGCGGGGAACCTTTGTACTACAATTTCCAACAACCCAGCCAGCTTGGCCAATGGTAAAGGACTGTGGGAAATGAAGTCCAAGAATCTGGAGGGCTACCTCTACTCTGATTAAAGGCATGAATCAAACAATCATAACCAAATGAACAAACGAAATAAGCAATAGGTTCAGTTAGTAAGCAAGGTCATTCGAAATGCTCTGATTCAGAAGCAGAGCTAAAGACCTACTGCTTTCTTGCTGTGGACTCAACACCACAATTGTACTTGTCCATTTTCATGGATGAGAAGGAAACATTATAAGGACTAGCATTAATCTCTGGACCACTTGCTGAAATCCAATGGTCTTGCCAGGGCTCTTCTACTTCAACAGCCATTTCTTGATTAAACACTAAATACTAATTAATATAGCAGAAACCATTT
Source organism: Ctenosaura bakeri (assembly GCA_948474755.1). NCBI lineage: Eukaryota > Metazoa > Chordata > Lepidosauria > Squamata > Iguanidae > Ctenosaura > Ctenosaura bakeri. The sequence goes on along the minus strand of CAOLHI010003092.1, from coordinate 85,732 downwards.
GTAGGACATAATTGTGTTTTTCAAATTCAAACTTATCAGAAGAAAAGCACAAAGGTGATGTGACGGAATGACTCTTTAAGGCGCAGAACAAACACCCCAGTGTCTGACCAATTTCTCTAATTAAAAGGAAATAACATGCCTGGAACTATCCAAATAATCAAGTTCATAAAGCACAACTTGAAATTTACTGAACTCAAAGTGTGGGACAAATGTATGCTTTAGGACTTCTTTAGTCTACTTGATCAATAATGTAGAACAATTCTTTCCAATTTAATGACTGTGAATTGCTAGATTTGCACCTCATTTTTCAATTGGTGGCTTAGGAACACAAGGTACCATTAAGTTCTGCTGGACTAGACCAAGAGGCCATGCTGTTTAGGATGATCTTATTGTAGTGATGTATGGATGGAATCCTGTTGGACAGTTATGAATATATAACCTACAGTTACGCATTCATAACTACTATGTATTTATGATCCTTATGTAGGCCTACTTACTGTTAAGCAGCCACTCAATTCCCCTATTGACTGAGAAGTGGTCACCCGTTAGCTGAGGAAGATTTGCATCAGGGGTCCTTTTTCTGCTTGTTGTGCCAGAGATCACTCATAGGATGGGGTGGGAATGTCAGGTGGCCAGTTCTCAATTGTCATGATGTGAAGCTGGAAGTCACCATGTGCTGCTGGGATGTATATTCCAGCCTGTTATGATGTATATTCCAGTCTGTTATTACTTTTCGCTGACAGCACCCATTGAATTATGATTATCTGGACAGTACAATGGGACTCTGTCCAACCATGTACATCCCTAAGCTTAAGGATCTTCCTTTTCCCCCAGTCTATCTAGTGTTGGCGTGGAAAGGAGAGAAACAGGGTCTTTACAGAAAGTATTTATTAAAGGTATGTAGATGAGCAAGGCAAATTACCACACATGGGAAGCTCCCTCCTCCCAGGCACGCTTAGTTACAAGTGGTTACAAAAGAACAGATATAAAAGCGCAGATACATTCTTTAGATCAGCCAGCCTCCAAAATAACAGAAAAGTCCCTAACACGACTAACTACTTTAGTCTAGTACTCACAGATGGTTCTCAGGCTTAGATGTTCTAAAAGAAGGGGCCAGGAGGCGAGGCTAGGCCTCAGCCTGCTACTGGCAGTTCCTTTGTTATCTCTTTGTTATATCTCTCAGCCACATGGCCTCCCAAGAAGTTTTATAACTTCTCCTTGGAAGCATCTGGAAGCATCCTGAAGATGCTCACCTCTTTCCTTTTTGATTGGTCAAGTCTTACCCTGTGACCTATAATCGTGACCCACATGACCTATGATGCTGACCCACATGACCTATGATGCTGACCACACACTAAAATGTAATCTAATCCCAACACCTTATTAACCCTTGGTTTACCTGAAGAGGGAAGTGTCCCCCTTTAGCTAAGTCTAGATAATGGGAAGCCCCATTATCACACATGGGAGTGGACCTCCATTGATCCAAGCTTATTGATAAGAGGGGTTTGGTGGGTTCTGGCTAGAATCCACTATGTAGCACCATAGTTAGAGAGGATTCCACTGCATTATTAGAAAATAAGAGATATTTGGTGAATCTCCCATTTAACAGAGCATTGACAATGTGCAAACAGAAGTTAAACAGCTTACCAGTCTCACCTCAGTCTCTCCAACACAGATAACTAGCTGGGAAGTAAACACAAAACAGTTTGTTGAAAAGTATATAAAAGTTTACTTGCAAATACTTGTGCATAATCTACACATGTTCATGTTCTTGAAGAAAAGCAAGAAGAAAAGTATAAGCAATTACATGCTTGTAAGGTAGCATCTCTCTTAGAGCATATCAGACCACATGCTCACAGGAAGGCAGGCAGAAAACAAAAAGAGAGTAAGCTGCAAGAGAAGCCCTTTGAGAACAAAGAAATGCCTATCTGCAGGAAGAAGTAGGTGTGTACAAACAGGAATAGGTCTTGCCTCTAAACCTACAATAATTATGCAACCTAACTAGGCAGTGAGTTTTGAGCATGCTAAGGTTGATATTCCCAACATATATATTACTACTCTTTCAAACAATATTAGTGAGAGATGTCATACTTCACTGCTTCTCACCTTTCCCATCCTGCTGCCCTCCAGGTGTATTGGATTTACAACTGCCAGTGACCAAGCTGGTTGTGGATGATGGGGGTTCTAGTTCAAGGTATCTGGAGATACATTAGATTGGGGGAAGCTGACATGTCAAACCATCTTCTGTGTGCATTACTTCATGAGTTCTTCCTCCCTGTAATTTTGATGTTACTATATATTATTTCATTTACTTCAAATGGCCTTGTGGTGGTCCCCCTCTTTAGATAGTCTTGTCTATTGTTTCAATTACTTATGATTCCCCATTTTGTACAATGATGACATTGCTCAGGAAAGTTCCTTTTGGGGCCACTGAACCTCTCCGCCAGCCTGGTCAAGTATCCTTTCCAATTCCTGCCAATGATGTATAATGCTTTATATACTTTCCGACACAGTAATGATTTTGGAATCCCTCCTACTTCTTCTGCTGAGTGAGGATCTGGCCTTCTGCCCCAGTATTCTGTGTGAGGGCATGGCTGATCATCACCTTTGAGATATGTTAGGGTGACAAAGATGTACTTGCCCTGAACTGTAACTTCAGCAATGAACAGTGACTTTTTTTTAACTAGAATTTCTCACATCCATATTATAGATGTTATTTTGCTTCACACATTGCATGACACTCTCTGAAAGATATGATATACTGCAGGTGGTCAGCAAAATTTGCCATTATGCAAAATCATGATGCCAGACCATGTTTTGTCCCCCACACCATCTGCCCAAGGGGATATTTGTGGGAAAGAAAACCTACACACTCCCTACTTTAAATGTGGAGTGAAATGAACATGTCAAAACCTCTTTACAAAATTTCCAAGATGCCTTTAACAGGAACACTGACATTATACCTACCAAAAACACCCACCCCTTTTAAAAACAGAAAAATACTTTTGGGAAAAAAAAAGTTTTATATTGAATAATTTTAAAAAACATCCTATAAATCCATGGGTCAAGTTCCATAATACTCTTCACACTTGGAAGCATCTTCAGTATCTGATCCAGAGAACTGAAAAGGCCTCCAGAGCAGAGTTTCAAGTGATGTGAAGGGCTAGAGAAGAGGGAAAGAACAAGAATGCCCCATTGCTTATCGTGCGAAGACTATACTGAGGTGGTAGAAATTGTCTTCTGTGATCCTGGTTGATGGGATTAGTCTGTCAGTGCAAGGACTCAATTAGACCTTGGCCCCAGTGCTGAAAGAACTGCAATATCTGAACTTATCCAGCTTTCTATCTTTCTGTTATTTTACTATGTAGAGCACTCCCATTTTCCATAGTTTTTGGAACTTTCATATAGGACAGTGATAGCACATTATCTTATCACTAGTAATGAAAAGATTTAACTGCCATTTCAGACATTTTATTTTTGTGAGATAGATGGGAAATGTGCCATCTTGCCCTCTGCTTCAGGCAGTGAAATGTCTTTCATCACGCTACACTTTTGGACTACAACTCCCAGAATTCCTCCACCAGCACAATCTGCAGGTCCTGTGATAGGGACATCCTCTCACCTTTCCATTCCATCAGCTCTTTAGCCAAACAAGGAAGCATTAGAAGGCAAACACAGCAATGTTGGACACTCCACAGTTTATACTTATTTTATTGTTGTCTCTAGGAACTTCTGCTTGTCTGACTGCTCATACAAAGCCAGGACAACATACAGCTCTGGCATGTGTTAATGCTGAACCAGTACAGTTTCTGATTTTTACCATGAACTATCAAATGGGAACAGTGAACACATATTTCAACACTAGCTGAAGGTCACTTTTGAGTGTCTTCTTACTGACTTCTGAGATGATGACCCTGAAATGAAGTTAAGCCATGGATGGCCTTTAGCAAGGAGGGCTCAGCCACAAAAGTGAGAGCTATGATCGATATTTAAGACACAGTGTCTCTATAGATGTACACATGTGTGGTCTCAAATCTGAAATGCAGAGTAAACGTTTTATTTTCCTGGAAATTAAACAAATTAATCTTTCTTCAGCAGAACATGGATCATATTCCAGTTAGTAAAAAGGGTATAATTTTTTATGTGTATTAATCAGGGTTGTTGGATTTGTTTACAGATTTCTCTGACAGATTATTTTACAGATGATGATGACTGGAAGATAAGGAATTCAGTGCATTGGAAGGAAAATATAAAATTTCCTTCCCTATAAATAGATGACAGAGTAGATGAAACAAAGCCCTAATTTAAACATACATCTTTTGAGCACCGTGCTTCCTGAAAGAGTCCACACACTAGTAGTAAATGTTCATTTCCCCCTTGCCACTGACTTTGTAAGGATATATTTTCTAAACTTTTCCAGTTCCCAGAGACTGCCAAAATTAGTGGTAGCATGACAAATAAGAGGCCATGCTTCAGTAAAACTGTGCAATGACAGTATTTTTGTTCTTTCTTTCCTTGAGGGAAATCAGAGAGAGCACTAGTTAGAATTCTGTCCAAGCAAGTCCTGGGTGGCTGAATTTTCTAGCTACAGAGACTTAGGAGTATAGTACACATCAGTTTCCAATCATTTCTAGTAAATACCTTGCATCCAAAGAAACCTTATGAAGTTATCTCTTTGTATACAGGATTAATTTAATTTTATATATATTGTTTGTACATTGAAAAAAAAGCATATGTAAAGTTCTAATTACCAGTTTAAATTGTAAAGCACAGGTGCCTTTCCGTATCTGTTTTTTTCAAAGGTTAGACGAGAGATAATCCAGACTGAGACCACAGTACACAAAATGGAGGTGTTAATCCTTCCTTCTCTTGACTGGTATCCCAACCTCTAAATTACTCTGCTCCCTTCCTTGGCAATTACTAACTGAGATAAAACTTCCACTGGGGACATTTCTGGTTTTTTTTACCATTTGTAACTGATATGCAGGAGAGGGGAGGGAGAGACAGAGCTGGTGAGGGAAATATTCAACTTCTGGAACAGGCAATATTTTGCTCACTTTTGAATAAAACAAAAACTGAAGGGATGCTCTGGTGCATCTCGTAAGTACATGTTCCAGAATGGCTGCATAGTTTGATCCTAAGAAATAAACAAAGGTTTTCATCAGACATGCATAAGATGCGATGCAACATCAGTATAATATGGTGCATGAAAAGTGTTATGTGATACGTAAACCTGACCTTTGTAGTTCTTGATGTTTGACTTTCTGATTTGTTTAGATTGCGACCCAGCCTCCCTGGTTCAACCACTGACATTTCCAGTTAACAAAGGATGGGAAAGATCCCCCCAGTGATCACAGAGATTTGAGGCCCCTCCCTAAACTGCAAACCCCAGGATTCCATAGGATGTTGAAAGTGGAATAGTAGCACTAGAGCAGTCTAGTGCAGAAATGGCCAGACTGTTATTCAATCCAGCAGCACTGCATACTCTTCCCACTTTGGAATCTGGCTCTACCTACAGTTAACTGTATCTCTGGTTGACTTATCCTGAGGTTCAATGGCTGTCCATTGGGGGGAAAAAATTTACTACTCTGCCCACTTTTCCACATTGGGGGAGTAGTCAGATTTATCATCAGAAGCTGAACAGGCAGAAAACAAAGATATCCTATGGGGCTTCTACATGTTTAATAGTTTCACTCTAACTTCCGTAAAGATGACAAGTCTTTGTCATTGCTTCTCACTGGAAATGGGCAGACAACTATGCCCAATACCTCCTAGATTCCAAAATGTATGTACATGTTTATTATAGACAAAGGACACTTATTCAGACTGGCTGTACCTCTGCAGTATCTCCCAGCCTTTGCAGCAGAATTTTCAAAGCAGTTGGAGGCTGTACAGCTGTAGTCTCATAAACCCCTTCAAGTTATTTCTTTGTTTTTGCCTCACTTGTCTTCCAGTGAGTTCAAAGCAGTGTACATGGTTCTCCACCTCTTTGCTTTTGTTGTCACAACAAGCCTATGTTATAGGACAGGCTGAGGGAAATAGCCAGTGGACTTCATGTTTAATTGAGGACCCAAAGAATTTGGATCTCCGAAGTTCTTATCCAACACACTTCACACTCATCCTACTCTGAGCTTTCAGTATTTGTGAAGGACAATCTGAGTTAGGCAAATTCAAAAGGACCAGTGTCCACCTCACAACTCTAATTTAAGCAGGGGCTCTTTCTCAAAGGTCCCTATTGCATGACATTGTTATAGTGCCATTACTCCACTTTAACTGCCTTGGCTGCACCCTTTGGAATTCTGGGGTTTGTAGTTTGGTGAGGTACCGGTGCTTTCTGGCTGAGAATTCTAAATGCCTCTCCCTAAACTGCAAATCTCATGATTCCATGCAATATTGCCATGGTAGTTAAAGTGGAATAATAACACTATAACAGTGTAGTGTGATAAAGCCCAAAGAGAAGTCCTCTTCCATGGGGAAAAAAGGGAGCAAGAAAGTAGGAAAGAGGAAAAGGCAGAATTGGCACCTCAAGTATTCAGGTAGAACCTTTAGTATTTTTAGTGTAAGACTTGAAAAAAATCAAGCAGCCCAATTGCATTTTTGGCTAAGAACCTCTGTTCACAAATGTCTAATTATTTACTCAGAACAAATATTTCACTTCTATTCCTAAGAATTGTTAAAAATCACAAAATGTTCTGGCATCTCTCTAATTATAACTATTTTGAGAAGCTGCTGTACATTTGTATGTTTTCCTCTTCTTTCAGTTTAGTCAAAATAGAATAAATCCACTTTACTTTTCAGATAAATTATTAATACTGATAGGGCAATCAATAGATTAGCGGCAGCTGGTCTCCTCCCATTGGTTTTTGTACATTAAGTTTTATAGATGGATTTAGAAAGTTGAAACTTAATATAGCTGCACAAATACAGCTAATATTAAAAGTATTTGAAGGTTTCTTCAAAAAGAGAGCATTAGCATTAACCAAGGATGACATTTCTGGAAAGTGGCAGAAGTGCTATTTTTATTAAATATCAGCAAGTCCTTCAATGTAGGACATCCTAAGGAACCACAGACCATATCTGGAGAGGCCCTCCAGGTAGTGATACATTTTCTTGAGGTCTGCCCAATAGTGGTCTCCTTGTCACTTGGGCAGTAAATCCACTCTAGGTTTTACATGGTACTTTAAAGTAGCTATCCAAAGTGCTGAACCTATTTTGGAGATAGAGTTCCACCATTAGATAGCTCCTTGACAGTTCAGTCTAATACCTGGAGCAGATCACTCCCCTCCTCCCATTGGTGTGACATCTGCCAACTGCTATGGCACTATAGGAGACGAGAGTCCACTGCATTGGAAACATAAAGAACAAAAATTGAATGGTCGTTTACATTTATGTTGTACAAGCGTGATAGAACGTTTCTTTTTTGCACCTTACATGCATCCTTGTGCTAATTTTTTTTATTTTAATTTTAAAATAAAATACATATTATTTATTATTGTACATTTCACATCGATATGGATACAATTTAATACCAGGTTGATAATTAACCTTTGAATCTCGCACAAATACCCTAAATTAAAAATTACCAAAAGCTAACAATAAATTCATAGGCTTACCAAAATTGATTGATCCATCTTCAACCTCTGCTTAAAGAAAACCCAGTTCTTTTTTTTTTTAATCTATAAACAAATTGGCCGTTTTTTATTATTTCCCACTTACTGTTTGTTGGAGTTACCATGTAAGTTAACATGAACTTCTTTACATTTAAATTTTATTTCTACCTTACAGGGGGGAAAATAATTGAACATACCAATATTATGACAGAATTGAGGAAATCAAAGAAAGAGGCAGAAAGAACAGTGATATCACTTCTAAGCACCGCTGAAACAGTGATATCACTTCTAAGCACCGCTAAATCAGGTGTCCCTTTCATTAAGGGAAAGGTAAATGATGGTACAGGTCCCAGGCACTCCACATATATTTACTGCTTGATTGGGCTTGTCTCTATGCATTTACAGTTTCTCTTGTGGGCCATAGAAAAGAGGACAAGAAATATTATATGTCTGTGTAAAGACAGTTGGTCCAAAGGACTGTTTCCTGTTTTGGTTATGTACGCATGCTGCATTGACTTCTCCGTGTACTTCAGTTCGCTAGTTATTTCTCACTGCTCACATTAAAAACAACAACAACATTCATTTTCTCTGATTACTTTTCTCCTTCTCTGCTTCCTTACAAATGAATCATTTCCTTCCTGTGAATGTGTGGAAAATGTGCTGCATCTATTTCCTGATTCTGTAGGAGTGCAGATAAATCCTTGGAGTGCATGGGGGCAGACAGTGTGGAGTTCTTACTTGAATATTTGCAATCGCATGCTGACAATTGGAGCCAAATTGTTTTATTCAAGGCCTAGTGTGGCCTAAAAGAAACTGGAACAACAAAACGAGATGAAATTATGAGTAAGGTTTAAGTCTGCTCTTACAAGGAGGCCGCAATGTTATTTCAGGAACGGCTTCAAGAAATCTTTAAGAGCCATGAATCATTTCCGCTGGTGATAAGATCCTTATTCTAATTTTCATGGGCTATGTGATATTTCTGTCCTGGGTCTGCAATATTTTATTCCCATTCCAATCTGAAAAGCTTGAATTACCTTTCCTAGTGGAATACCTAACCTCCTAATTTCTACTTCCTTTGAATTACTGCTGTCTTTTCTGTCTCTTCATTTTCAGCATCACATGCTGAAGTCACACATTACATTTCAAGCCATGGAAGTAATTCAAAACCAGCATGAGCAGGATATGTAGGTGTGCTTAATGCTACCATAAAGTAAATGAAACTAGTTATTATTCTGATGGGGTAGTTTTGCGCATTGGCAGAACACCTGATTTGTATGCCAAGCTTCCAGCTTCATAATCTGTCATCTACAGTTAGAAGGGGGCTAAGAATAAGGAGACTCACAGATTATGGTTGAGATCCTGGACTTTGAGACATGGCATAAAATTTCACTCGAATAGAACTATATAACATCTCCCCTTTCCCCTGTTGCAGGACTCAACCAACTCCTTCAGGAGCCCTGACATGGATGCTTAAATGGCAGGTGGCTAGTAGGGGGTGTGTGGCAGAACATCTGGCTGTGTCTCTATAACCAGATGCACATCTACATTATCCTTTGGGACATCCAGAGGGCTCCCCCCCCCTCAGGATCCTGGAGAATGCCTTCATTGTTTTGCATCTGACTGTTAGGGAAACAGCCAGATGCTTCTTCAACGCATACACACACCATTCTCCACTGGCCACTAAATAAATGTGTAAGGGAGGGCACAGAGGAAGCAAAATCTTGTGAGGCTGGGAGACATTGTGCAAGGAAGGTAGCACATCCCTCCCTTTGCAATGACCATAAAAAGACACACCCAGACCTCAGTTGGATATATACCTGCATATGCATCTATCAGGATGCCAGCCCAGATTTGGGCTCCAGAGGTGTTTTGGCAATCCTTGGAGGCCCGTATCCCATTAAAAAAAAACAAGAAGAAGAAGCAGAATTGTACATCCAGAAGTCTGCAGGGAGCATGATTATATATAATTTTTTTTTGAATAAATAAGTATCTTTCACCAGCACATAGAATCATAGAATTGGGGGAGACCACAATGGCCATTGAGTCCAACCCCCTGCTATGCAGGAATACATACACAAAGCACCCCCAGCAAATGGCCATCCAGCCTCTGTTTAAAAACCTCCAAATATGGTGACTCCACCAAACTCTGAGGCAGCATTTTCCACGGTTGAATGGCTCTTACTGTCAGGAAGTTATTCCTGATGTTTAGGTGAAATCTCTTTTCCTGTAATTTGAATCCATTGTTCCGTGTCCTAGTCTCTGTTGCAGCAGAAAACAAGCTTGCTCCATCTCTATCTGCAGCCATCAGTAACATCAAGGATTGAAAAATGCTCCTCTGATCCTCTGAAATTGCCCATTCTTGACTTGAGGATGGAAAAGATCTCTAACTGAGACCCTGGAGAGCCACTGTTATACACACACATATCTAGCAGTGTTAAGCTATACAGATAAATGGTCGGAAGACATCAAAAGCCACATCTTTCTTAGGGATGAATAAGCTTTCATTTTCAAGATAAGCTGATGGCAACAGCCATTCTGAATACAGGCAAGCACTTGACAAGGAAAAGAGTTGAGTGAATCAGCTTTGTTTCATCTTTGTAATCTTTCTCTGTCATTTTGTTCATTTTCCTGACCTACTTTGACATTATCAGCAAATGCTGTGCTGTCATCAGTATGGCATTACATATTAGCCTTTATCTGAAGAAAGGTTACAGTCTACCTGGCTGGTTTCATGCTCACAGACAGTCATTTTGCAGCAGCTCATGTCCCTTTTAGTGAGAATGTGTACAAGTAATCCCACAGTAGATACCATGTTTCTGTTCCAACTGGCTCTGTGCTGCTTTATCCCAGTGGCCAGTAAATGGATTGAAGGCAGGTTATTTTTAGCTTCCAAACTCCAGCCAAATTACCCACACTGGGATTCACAGTCAGCCCTACAGTTCACACTTCAGGTTCACAAGGTTCTTGTTATTCTCTAAAATAGCAGGTCCTGTTCTCTCCCATGGCAAATGCATAGCCTCCTCCTGTGTTCTTCCTCATAATCTATCAGCTGTGATCTGGAGGAGACAAAAGAAAATGGAAGAAGTGTTGAACAGTAGGCAAGGAAGAAATAAAATGGGAGCAACTACATGTCGAAGCACTTGTAACATTCGGGATTGTGCTTAGAAATGACCCCTTAACTTCTCTCTCTTTCTTACTTGCGCACACACGTGCATGTGCACAGAAAGAGAGAGAGGGAGCGAGATGTTGGAAAGCCTATTTGGCTTACAAGAACCAGTCTTTTCCATTCTCTTGGGATGGGCAATGCCCAGTCATCCCCTGAGTCTATGAATAGTCACAGCAGTCTTTCCTCGTCTCCGGGGCTTGATAGCAGCCCCAGGAGGGTAAGAGCAGACATTGTGCTAGTGAACAACTTCTTGCCCAGTGTCCAAAAGGAGACACAAGTGTGCTACCTCAAGTGATAACCTCAACAATGCCATTAAGAGGATTCCCGCCCATGAGTTGTTGTTTTGTACCTTCAAGTTTCTGATTTATAATGACCTTAAGTGAGGTTTTTGGGTAACTTTTGTTCAACGGGGATTTGACTTCTCTTTCCTATGAGGCTGAGAGAGTGTGACTTACCCAAGGTCATCCAGTGGGTCCCTATGGTTGAGCAGGGATCAAATCCTCGTCTCTTGAAGTCCTAGTCCAACACTCAAATCACTATACCACTCTGGCTCTCTGTTTCTGCACCTGTGATAATTTATTTCTGCAGTATTAGAACTGTTACATTATGGGTGTCACAGAATGAAAGATAACATCACTCCTTTTCTGATGTAACTTTTAGAAAATTGTTTCTGGTTACAGAGGATAGGTGGCCCTGCTACTTACATGAGATTTGTACCACAGCTTATCACATTGTCATTTCCCCAAGTAACCAAAAGTAACTAATTTCATTATTTTTTCATATTAGAAAGAAAGGAGATAATTTTTTAAAAAATCATTTCAAGGCTTGGAGCTGTTCTAGGCCCTGTGGTTAATTTCTTTACCTTAACATCTACTGGCTGCTGAAGCAATGGCTGAGGTTCACCAGCAGCACAGTTTCTGTGGAACTAGTTCTCATAATGGCAATCTCACCGTTTGTTATCACATTTTTTCCCCAGATCAAGGATGCCAGGACCACATCTAGGCTGGGATTGAGCAGATTTATGGATATACAGTTTATACCAAACACACCATTAGAAATTCATGCTTCAGTTCAAGTGATCAGTCTTTGCTCTGAGAATTAGCCATCGAGTTGGATCGAATTCAATGCTCAGAACAAAGCTGCAGAAATCAATGATACTATCAACCTTCACAACAAAGGCCCTTTCTGCACCTTACCTGGTCCCAACGTGGGCGTGTGGGGATCATGTGAGCAGCCTCTTGAGAGAGGCACTCACATCCTCTCTGCTTCTTCTCTGCAGAAGCTCCCTGCTGGCCGGAAGGAAGCGTGAGGGCTCCACCTCTTCCTTCCGCAACACAGCCAGGTACTTTCCCAGGCTGCACTGGGGGAGGAAGTACGAGGGCCGTGTCTCCGGAGGCTCTTCACACAAGGTAAGTGCATGTGGAGCCCAGGAGTGATGCGCAATCATGCATCATTTTTGGCAAGAAGTCAAAAATGATATATTCCACAATTGCTGCCTACTGGCCCCGGCAGCATCGCGCGATTGCAAGGACGTCATGTGAAACAGTCCTCACAGTCTCATGATGCTCCGGAGGCCCTTTCGCATGTGAAATGGCATGTGAAAAGGGCCTAACTCAAGTCCCATTGACTTCAGTGGCTTACTCTAGAGTTACAGTGTATCCATCTCATTCCCCCAGTTGTTGTTGTTGTTGTTGTTGTGTGCCTTAGTATGGTGACCTTAAGCCTTTGCTCTGGGAATTAGCTATTGAGTTAGATCAAATTTAATGGTCAGAACAAAGCTACAGAAATCAATGGTACCATCAGCCTTCACAACCAACTCAGGTTCCAATGACTTCAGGGCCTTACTCTAGAATTAGACTGTATCTATCTCATTCCCTACAGTTTTTTTGTAGTTGTGGTTGTTGTTGTTGTTGTTGTTGTGTGCCTTAATATGGTGACACTAAGGTGACCCTGTCATGGGGTTTTCTTGGCAAGATTTGTTTGGGGGAGGGGGAGATTTGCAGTTGCCTTGCTCTGAGGCTGAGAGACGGTTGCCATTTCTGCACTACACTGTTGTAGTGCTATTATTCCACTTTCAACATCCGATGGAATCCTGGGGTTTGCAGTTTAGGGAGGAGCCTTTCGAATTCTCAGCCAGAGAGCTCTTTGGCCCCAGGAAACGACAAACTCCAGAATTCCACACGATGTTAAAAGTGGAATAATAACACTATAACGGTGTAGTGTGGAAATGGCCTATGACTAGCCTAAGGTCACTCAATGGGTTCCTAAGGCAGAGTGGGATTTTGAACCCTTGTCTCTGGAGTCATAGGCCATTGCTCAATCCACGACACACACTGGTCCCCAACACCATGGCCCTTTTCGCACCGTACCTTGTCGCGGCAGTGGGGAGCGGTGCTCGTGCAAGCAGCTCAAGACAGCCCTTCTTCCTCCCGCATGGCTTCCTGTTAGCACGACCGTCGCACTAGCACCCCGCCCCTTCCTTACGCAGTGCAGTCTGGGAGTTGTAGGCTGCGCTGGGGGAAGGAAGTGCGACCGGGTCACCTTGCTGACACACTGCACACAGGTAAGTGCGCGAGGGCGCCGCGAGCATTGCGCGAGTGCGGAGTATTTTCGGCTGAAAGCCGAAAATCAAAAAATGCGCACGCGCCCTGCTTTAGCCTCATGACACTCAAGGGGCACTCGTGCAAGAAAAAAAGCATGCAAAAAGGGCCCATGACTTAAAATATAAGCGATTAGTGTAGTGTGTGTGTGAGGGGGAAGAGAGATTCTTCATAAAACACAGCTGTGTGCCTTTTTATATGAAATTGCTAGTAGGCAGCTTTCTCATAATGTTTAAATATGCAAAAACACTTTCAAAAGTTCCCACAGGTGCCTTGCCAACTCCCTTGATAGTAACTAATTTCTGTAATGAGTGGTACATAGCTCCTTTCCATCATGGAAAATGGAAGTGTGTTTTCTTCCTGAAATCTTTATGGGCACAGATAAATAAAGACTGGTATTTAATTGTTATGAAACTGCTCTGAGTAACATTAGTTATAATTAGGGCGTAATTATAGGAATTATAGAGTTTTTTCTCCTTCTTCACCACTCTCTGGCAATTGAGTTATAGAAGGTGATAAATACAATATACAATGAAATAACACTCAAGTGAGGGGGTAAAGAATATCATTGGTGTGCTTGTCAGCAATAGTTTATACAAATGACTACACACAGACATGAAAGCCATTTCTGCACTACATTGTTATAGTGCTATTATTCCACTTTCAACAACCTGTGGAGTTTTCTGGGGTTTGTAGTTTACTGAGGCCAAAGAGCTCTCTGGCCGAGAATTCTAAATGTTCTTCCCAAAACTGCAAACCCCAGAATTCCATAGGATCTTGAAAGTGGAATAATAGCACTATAAGAGTCAGTGTGGAAATGGCCTAGAGCTGAAAGGTCCCATGAAAGAGCAATTATTTTTGAGTGGGCCATGTGACCTATATGTCACATTGCGTTTGCATTTCCCAAGTAGCACTCCCAAAAAGTACCATCACTGTATGAATGAAAGCTGCATGAAAACGAGGTGTTAACATGAGTACTTGGCTACTTATGATTTGATTTTTGCTGAATCAGGTTGTTTCTTCAGTGGAGCTAATTTCATGCCCAGCTTTGTTTTATTTCACATGTTTCCCTGCTGTGTTAAAAGAAAAGAGAAGAGAAAAGGTCTTGAGTGAAGCTAATGGAAAGAGCTTAAACAAATACGTTAACTGTTCAAGGTACACACTGGAAACATCCATTTGCAATCCAAATATGCACAGGCAGTCTAATCCTGTAGAAAACAAACATCATACGAATCCGTAGCTATAAGAAGGCTTCCAGTTCACATAAAATTAAATATTATTTGAAGACATATATTATTGAGTGGTTTCACCATTGACTATGCATAATATCAGCACTAGAGAGATCAAGCAAAAGCTAAGCAGAGTTAAGCTTTTATGTATTGGGTTAAGAGAGGAGATTTGGGATGCCCTTTCTTTTTCCAGGGAAAGGTTGGCAAGTTAAATCCAGAATACCTTTTAAAGGTTTCCTGGTATTAAATCTGTATTAATAAAAAAAAAATTGACATCTAACATTTAGAGATGAACTAAGTGGGTGGATTTTTAATATAACTGAGTCGAGATGCTAATGTGATGGCATAGTATACTATAAAGTACACAACAACACCTGAATGGGGGCCGTTTTTCTTCACTGTTTTTGATAGAAATGTGTTCCTCTCTTACTGTTCCTCTCAAGTATCAGGAGAGAATTTCTCCATCAATTCCCCACTCATTATATCTTTCACTTTTATGAGGTTATGGTGACTGAGAATGGTGGAGAATTCATTTAGCATTTTATGCTCATTGCACTTTTAAAACTTTATTGTACAGTAAGTATTCTGAATCAAACCCCTCTCTGACACACACACACACACACACACACACGCCTGAAGCATGTCTCTGAACATACTTTTTGTCATGACATTCAAACCAAGGCATTTAAAGTTGCATTGATTCAGTGAAAATTTATCTTAATTAATGCCCTTTCCACAGCACCCTCACATTCTGTCACGGGAACAGGAGAAGAATAGGATTGCAACAATGCTTCTGCATGACATCGTCATGATCTTGCTCCTCTCCTATCACCAGGCAGCACAATCATCAATGACCTGTGATTGCGCCACCTTCCCACACTTACCTGTCCTGCAGAAGGGTAGGAAGCATGATGGCACTTCCTTCCTGGCAGAGCCGCTGCCAGGATTGCCACCAGACACCGCCGCAAAAAGGTAAGCTGCAGAAAGGGCCTAAATCTCCACAAGCAGAGATCTGAATCACAAAGAAATTCAGGAGCACACTTTTGAGTTTCCCCCATATTTCTCAAAAATGTTTCCACTCCCCACCCCTACAAAGCCCTTCAGCAGGGAAGGAGAGAAAAATTTAGACCTTTTCTTCTAGCAGCCTTTCCCAAGCTTTGCCTCATTTGAGAAGATTTTAAGACTGCTTCTGACCATTTATTCAATATTTGGGATAGTTCCTTTTTTTTTTGGATTCCAGTTCCCAGAGAAGTTGTGGCTAGCCTGGTACTCTGACCCCCACCCCCCCGCCACAAGCCTCCAAATCCTTGTCCAATACCACTAGAATTGTGTGAATATAAAGTTTTATCACACAGACATTTCTTTCCAACTTTTCATTCAATGAACCACATCAACACTAATTGGGAAGAATCCTGATTAAAAAGGAAATAAAATTAACAATCAGATTTAGCCCTCCCCTCTTACATCTTTTACATGTTAATATTTTAAAAATAGAAATAAAGCTAATTATTGTAATAATAGATTTTTGTGTGTGTGCGGAAGAAGGAAGATGCAGCTTATTGATCAAACACCATGCTGTAGCCATTATCTTCGTTAAGGGATGATATTAATGTTAAAAGGAAATGTGGTAAGACTCACAGAACTGTAGTTCTAATCTGGAAAGACAACAGTGATTAGCCTGTCAAATAATCTCTTTGAAAGAATAATATTATTAGCTAGCCTCCTTCCTCTACCACCTCCTCTCAGATATTGTCAATGGATCTTCATTATCTTCCTCTACTATTACTCCGGTTTTAAAATTAACAAGGAAAAAACAGTATATATATATCAAAAAACATGAGAGAGAAGGAAGAAGCTGAATTCAAACAAATTACAGGATTCAATAAAGGACAGAAAGCTAAGTATTTAGGAGTTTGGATTGCACAAAGAAATAATGAATTGTACCATAACACCTATGATAAAAAATGGAAGGAGATAACTCAAGATTTGGAAAAATGGACTCAATTAAAGATATCTTTGCTGGGATGGATATCGGTGATAAAAATGAATGTTTTGCCAAAAATGAACATCTTTTTCAAAATGCGCCTATCATAACAAGCATTAAACCTTTTGTTCAATGGAAAAGAGATATAACTAAGTTCATATGGCAGGGGAGGAGACCAAGAATTAAATGGAGAACCATGATGGACACAACAGCAAGAGGCTTGCTGGACCTACAAACATATTATAAGGCTGCGGCATTCACATGGCTAAAAGATTGGCTTAATCTTCAAAATTCGAGGATGCTGGCATTAGAGGGAGTAGACTTAAGAATGGGATGGCACGCCTATATGTTTTATGGAAAAACAGCAGTAGACAAAGATTTTATGCATCATTTTATAAGGAAATCGCTATTTAGAATATGGGATGACTACAAGAAGAAGAATATAAGGCAGTTACCTAATTTGGTCTCCCCGCAAGAAGCCTTTTTTGGGAGATGGAAAGATACAGATAAATGGTTACGATATGAAGACTTACTAGACATAACAGATGACTCCGGTGTGAAGATGAAATCAAGAGAGAAATTGGAAACTGAAGGAATAAAATTAAGCTGGTTTCCCTACAGACAGCTAAAGGAAAGATTTCAGATGGATGTACAAACCTATGGAATACAACAAAAGGAACAAATTCATTTACTGAGAATGTTAAGAGAAAATCCACCACATTTACTAGCACATTTGTACAAAGAAATTTTACAACAAGAATGTGAGAGAGAGATAGTTAAAGTTGCAATGATACAATGGGCACAAAACGTTGGACACTCAATACAGTTAGAATGGTGGGAACAGAGCTGGCAACGTACACAGAAATTTACCGCTGCCCAAAATTTAAAAAAAAAATATTACAAACTATTTCATAGATGGTACATGACACCAGAAAAATTAAAGACAGTTTTAAGACAGGTACAGGTCAATGCTGGAAATGTCAAGAGAATTCTGGTACACTATTTCATATGTGGTGGTCATGTCCTAGAGCACAAAAATACTGGAAAGAAATACATAAGAAAATAAGTTCAATTTTGAAGATTCAATTCGGGATGACACCTGAATTTTACTTGTTAAACATGACACATACTCTAGATGCAACACCAGCTAAGAGACATTGGAGAATTATATCGTATATGGTGACAACGGCCCGCATTGAATATGCATGATTTTGGAAAAATGAAACTACACCTACAACGGAACAGTGGTGGACAGCTTTTATGGAAAATAGAAATGCAGACATACTTACACAAAGATTGAAAGGGAAATCAGATGAGGACATAAACAGAGTGGAAGAGTCTTACAGATTTGGGTTCGGAGTAGACAGAGGGCATTACATTTTTCATGATAACAATTATTATACAGTTAACAGTTAATGAAATATCATGTAGCAGGTAAAGTAGAGATATATAGCAGGAACTAACAAATTATAGATTATTAACATTTTATTGCGATACGTGATATAACAAATAGAGGGAATATCAATAACTGTAATCTAGAAAGGAAAGGAAGAAGGAAAAACATTACATGTAACATTGCAGAAATTATTGTTTGTTTTATTTGTTGAAATTTGAATAAAATTATATATATATAAAAAAATTTATCTTCCTCTACTATGACTTCCTGTCAAAAGTTTTGGGTCAGATTGGGAAAGGAACAGTATTTGTGAAAAGAATGGAAGGATTAAGGCTGCCTGCAAAGTAGGTTTCCTTCCATCACCTTTTCAGCTTTTTTCTTTTCTTTTTCTAGCCTAATATTACGAGTGATTCAGGAGTTTTGAAAAGAGGTTTTTAGCTGAAATTTTATCCAGCACCTATTGACGTCATCAAGAAAATTTCAGCACATTATGGATGAGATTGCCAAAGAATAACACTGAGCTTAATATATCTTGCACTACTGCCTATTATTAACTCTTATTATCAATATAATCTTTTACCAATGTAAATACGTGACATCTGTGTAAGACCAACTTAGGACATTTGATTGCAAAATAATAATGATCAGCAGTGATACAGCCAAATCTCTAGGGTCAAAACATGACATTTCAATGGCATAACATCCAATGTATTAAAGGACAGGTGTTAACAGATTTTTTCAGAGAGTAGTCCATGACCTGGTATGTCAGCTAATCTATGTGAGCTAATTAGTAGTTTGGAATTCTTGTATGTTTATTGTAAATTCTGAAGAAGACTGTATATTGTCAAAATGAACAGATACTAGAAGCCCATAAAATCTCTATTAATTATATTTCTACTACATAATTTATATACATGTTGCTTGTATTATATGTACAATTCCCTTCTTTTCATCATTTGGCACTATGGTGTTTGGTGTGTCAATACTCCTTTCTATTAACCTGTCCTTCTTTAGTTTTATTCCAGAACAGTTGCCAAGGTTGTAGTACCCCAGCAGAGGCCAACAATACTTAAACCTACCCACAATTGGAAATGTCTAGTTATAAACAAGTTATTTGTTATTATTTTTTCAGTAACAATGATATAGCCACAATGCATTACATCACAATTGTAGATTTAAAAGAGGTGACTTAAATCCTTTTGCAGTGTCCCTGTAATTTTAGTTGTATTTTTATAGTTATGGGGATGTAATGGTGAAGGAAAAATGTAATACGATTCAAGTCCTGATTTGTGCTTTGTCTTGCGGACAGGAGGAAAGCACATTTTGTGTTTTGTACCTTCAGCTTGCAGCTTGTAATATTGAGAGTTTTTAAAAAGTGTTTAAAGCCATTTTACTGTGCTTATTAGAAACAGGAAACATAAATATGGCTTTGTAAAACTATAGTGATGACTAACTAGGGGAGGGATTGGACTATAACAGTAATCAATTATTTTAAAAATAATGTTTCAGGCTCTGCACCTACCACAGGCCCTCCATATTGAGCAACTGCAACAGTAAGCCTCTGTTTTAATTTTCCAGAATGCCTTATGGTGACAATACAGCAGGCTATCCAGGCACTGTGAAATATTAAAATGGTGACCTTTAGTGTCTCCTGGAGTGCTGCTGTTTCGTTGTTAAGCCACATCGAGTCACCAAGTGGCCCCCATCCACATGGCTGCCCCCATAGCTGCCACAAGGCAAATTGCGGTATCTGTCTTAGTGAGCAAATTCAGAGTATCATGAAAAGGGAGCAGGTAGTTTCATATTCATATATTTTTCTTCTACTTTTATACCTAGGGAGAGGCTAGGGACATGTGGGATTTTTCTGTCTCTCTGCTGTGTTTAGAGGCTTGGAGTTCTTTTAAATAAAAAAATAGGCTCCTGAGATACACAAAAGATGCAGCCTTCCTTATTCTAGAGATCCTTCACTGTTTAAGGTCATATGCTAACTGTTCTAGTCTTCCCAAATGCACAAAAGAAAACCTGGGGTGGACTTCTCTATAGTTAGTCCAGGACATTCTGACCAACCTGGTCTGGAACCTGCTGCAACCATTACTGTTGACGAAAATAGCTTTGTTGGTTACTACTCACTTTGCAGAGGGGCTTGGAGAGGATGTCATTATATGCCACTCTGCCTCATTCAGCAATGTATCTTGTTACCAGCAGTATTTTGCAGCCCTTTGCTCTGAAGGATGGGGGAGGGGGAACCCTCTATTAGAATATGGGAGATGATACAAAGAGCTGCAGGAAAAAAGTGAGATCAGCAAAAACTGCATCCTTCCTCTTCCATTCATGGAACATCTACTGGATACAAACCCCTTCTATTTATCTTAGGCATGTAGACAGCAATAGGCTTCCTCCTAGACATTTCCTACTTCCAACTCATGAGAAGGAAGCATGCAAAAAGGACCCATGCTGTCTGTATAGAGCTGGCAGGTCCAAAACTTGAGATTTAGGGACAATCTGTTTTGATGTCATGGCTCTGGTATTGGTACAAGGGTAGAGCTGCCATAATGGATACAGGACATGGTTCCTATAACTTTTATCTTTTACAGAACTTGAAGTGGGATGAGATATGAGCTCCATTAAGCAGAACAAAGATACCTGTCCTCCCTTATCCTGGAAACCCCAAAGTATAGCTGCAGTTTTCCCACCCAAATACAGGTATTGCCTCACCAAAAGAGGGAGAGACTGGGTGTGGAGGAAAACTCAGTCCTATTCCTGATGCCTAACTCTGTTCTTGTCACCAGATGTTCCTCCTCATCTTTTCACTCATCTCCACCAAGAAGACAATAGCCATGTTGGAAGAGCCAGCTGTTGTTCAAGACTGAAGATTGAAGATTGGAACGTGAGGCGGGACAGATAGCTTCATCCCATTTAACATCCCATTATAGTATTTCATCTTGCTCCAAGATCTATTAAGGATGAAAGTTACCAGTCTGGCAAACCCTATATGGGTGATATTTACAAGAGGCAGCCCCTGGTAATATCATCAAGCATAATATATTAAGCATCAAACACATCTGCATAGATTAATACACACACACACACACACATATATATACACACACACACAAACTTTTTGAGGTAGCTCTCTCCTTGTGGTTCCTCTCTCTCATCCTGAGGAGTGGAAATCTCAGAACCAGATCTGGGAACCCTGTTATGGTTTGTAGCATTGGGTGTGCTCTAAATTTAGTACTCAGAATTCTGTACATGGATCCTTACACTGGACAGGGTAAGGCCCTTTCCACACAGCATTTTCCATGTGAAAGGGCACCTGAAGCATCGCACGATTGTGAGGAGTGATCTGCATGACACACTCACAATCGTGCGACGCTCCAAGGGCCGGCAGACACCAATTGCGCACCTTTTCATTTTTGGTTAGAAGCCAAAAAATGGTGCACGATCGCACATTGCTCCTGGGCCCCGTGCGCACTTACCTGGTGTGTGGAGCCTCCAAAACCGCGCCGGTCGCGCTTCCTGCCCCAGCGCAGCCTGGGAAGGTCCTAGGCTGCACTGCGGAAGGAAGAGGCGGGGCTCTCGTGCAAGCAGGCAGATCATGCGGAGCCAAAGGACCTCGGATGCGAGAGCTTCTCGCCAGAGGCTGCTTGCGCAATTCCCGCACCCCAGTGTCAGAAGAAGGTAAGGTGTGGAAAGGGCTTAAGACAAGTCATGCAGTCACATAGTAGAAAGAGATAACTTGCTGGGGAGAAAATGAATCCAGGACTCTCTTTTTGTTACCTTGTCCACAGGAAAGAGACAGGACACAAGGCTTTGATTCCAGCTTTCCCACCCCTCCCAAACAAGTGTTTGATGCTATCGACATGGAGAGTGCCAAGTGTATCAGCCCAGGGCTATTCATGGACTCCTATCTCTAGGACTTTTCTTATCAGTTTTCTGGTCCTGTTGAAATCCCATTTTTTTCTGTTGTTTAATGTGGATGCAGTTGTTTTCCTTCTTAGGCTTTCTGTCTCTTAAACAAGGGATTATTTGTTTAGAGTTCAAAAGAACATTCTTACTTCCACTGAATGTAGGCAGCGCTGGATTAAGGCTTTTGTAGGTCTTAAGCACTCTATTCAACTTCATGCCTCACCGCAACATACCGCTAGGGATGTTTTCATAGGCCCTAAGATTTTCGTAAGCCCTAGACACTGTGCCTAAAATGCCTAATGGATAAGACTGTAGGGTTTTATTTGAGTGAGCTAGCAGGAATAAGGACATTGCTTGTGCTTCAACTCTGGAGCTGAATAGTTTGGATGCTGAAGTACCTTGCCACAGAGACTCTGGTTCAGCAAACAGGTTGCATTCATCCTCTGAAATATTAATTTTATGGGCTTTGGTTCATTCCATAAATAGTCTAGCTCAAGGTTATAACTATTGAGGAAGTAAAATGAGAGCATTGACTCCCCCCCGCCCCGCCTAAAGAATTCTGCCCACAGTGAAATTTTCCTTCAGTCCTCAAATTTCTAATTTAAAGTTTCAGGTGAATTATTCCATTTTACATGCAAGAGATAAACTGATTTTCACTGACTTGGCTCAGCCAGGCCTGAGTTGGAAATAAGGACTTCTGCCTTCCTATATCCAAATATGTGGCTCTCCAAGTGCTGTTGAACTACAACTTCCATTAGTCATGGCCAGCAGATCCAATGGTGAGGGAAGATGGGAGTTGGAGTCCAACGACATCAGAGGGGCATCCAATTGCCATCCCTGCCATAAACATTCATTAAAAATCCTATTAAAATAATGTCAATAAGGACAAACTTAGAAAGAAATGAAGCACGATGTTAACAATACAAACTAAACTTCTGAATGTTTCTAAGGCTTCTAGTGAGTTTCAAGAGGGGAAATGTGCATAAAACCATACATATACTTGATGCAAGCAGACTCACTGTAGTCAATGAGGGAAATAAAATGAGTGGAAATGCTTATGAAAGATGCATTTTTGTAACTGTGTGCCTCCAAGTTGTTTCCTACTTGTGGTGACCCTAAGGCTATTGTGAAGGCTTCTGAGGCTGAGAGTGTGCAACATGCCAAAGGTCACCCAGTGGTTTTCCATGGCCAAGCAGGGAATCAAACTCTGGTCTCCAGCATTGTAGTCCAATGCTCAGACCACTACATCACACTGGCTCTGTTTAAAAATGCATACTTTAAGAAAAAATGTATTAAAAATCATATTTCTGTGTATGAAGAAAAAGAAAATTGTGCTATTCCCTGCAGAACTGGGATATGAACAGAATGTGCCTGGGATTCTGAGGAAAAGAATGAAAAAGAACCTCTCGAGTTTTCAAATCCCTATGAATAAGTGGTACTCCATCAGGAAAAGAGCAGCCTAGCCTGAGCCCTTGGTCAAGGCAGAAGATACTGGAAACAGCTTGCATTCCTGATCAGAATAAATTCTTTTCAGTTGCCTTGATGCTGTAAGAGCAAGAGAAGGGTATTGATTAGTAATTTCTTCTACATATTTCTTGTACAAAGAAACAGAATCCCTTCTTGTTTACTTCATTGCCAACTCAAACTCACAAAACAAACCAATGTGGGAGTAGGAGGCATAGTGTTAGCTTGTGCTTGTACCATATAATATTTCTCCTATTCTATTTAGTGATTCCATAAGTGGTAACCATCAAAGTAACTAAAAGTTGCAGTTATACTACAGGAGGGAAGGTAGTTCCTCAAGTCACAATCATAGTGTGATTTAATTATGCCTTCGTTATTCCAACAAAGGAACTGAAGACAAGAAAATCGTTATTTCTAAGGAGTTACTGCCTCAGTTCCAGGGCACTGACACATCGAGGAAGTAGCTGTGTTTTGGCTTTCACTCACTATAATATGTGCTCAGTTATACACCAGCAAATAAATCGATAGTGACGTAGACACTGTGACTCAACAATGTTCCCTCACCTATAAGGGTACTGACCCTGAAAGGTTGCTTTGAACTTTCCACTGCTTGAGAAAAGAGAAAACACAAAACAACATCATACCAAATGGCCCAGAAGAATCCCCATGTATAAAATAGGATAAGAGTGGGAGCCTTGCTTTTATGGCTTTGGTTGTTTCTTTTTTATATTTGTTCACAGTCTGTTTTAGAATCTGCTGTTGATCTGGTACAAATGTTATTTTTAGCTACAATTTACTTACAGTGTGCTTTTATTTCTGACTTCCTGGGGCTTCACAAGCCATCAAAAATGCATGGTCTGTCTGTTCTATTGAATGATATATATCTCTTCAAGAGAGGAATTACAAAGCACAAAGGGTACAGGAGTCAAATCACACTTGCTGCAGTATTGTCAGCATGTATCCTGACAGTAACCTCATATAAGACCAAGAAGAGAACTAACTGTTGTTATAACAAACATCACGCTGAATAATAACTGGCATTTTGCGTAGGGGCAAAATATAGAAGTTCTGTGAATAAAAAGATGGGGGGGGCGGTATCTGATTTTATTATATTTATTTGAGTAGCAGCCTCCACCGAAATACAATAATATCCAAAATCCACAAAACAGTGATGCTTTTATTGTGCCAACCAAACATGTACAAAACACATCATGCAAGCCTTTGAGGCTCCACTGGCTTCTTCATTAGGCAAAGATGTTAAAATTCATACAGAAGAAGAAAGAACAATGATGATGTTAGAGTCACAGGCCTACATTTTGTCAAGATGTTGTTTCTTCTGCTGTTGTCAGGCTGGTCGGGAGGGATATCAGCACAGGTAGAGGCCGCTCCTCTTTTGGGCCATGTCGGCTCTGGGAAACAAAGGTCATAAAACCCAGGCAATAAAGTTTAAACTCCACCTTTTAACACCTTTTAACAATTTTAATCCCTTTGCCTGATGAAGAAGCCAGTGGGCTTTGAAAACTTGCATGATGTATTCTTGGTTGGCAGAATAAAGGTATTGTTGCTTTGTGGATTTTGGATATTAGTGTATTTTGCTGTATGGCCAACACATCTACTTCTCTGTGTGTGTGTACATATATGTGTGTGTGTGTGTGTGTGTGTGTATGCCACAGGGTACTACACCATTTGTTGCTTCTTGTTACAACCCCATACAAGCATTCTGAGTTTGTCTTTTTAATCAAGTAAACAGGCAGCACAGTTTGGTTCATTTTCACATATCTTGCTTTTGAGGTGGGTTGTGATATTAGGTGTGAGTTTGTTGAACCCTCATTTTAATCTCAGCCTTGTTTCCAGATATGTTGCAATCTTCTGTCATCTCCTTCCTCCTCAGTGCCTCCTTTCATTTTTAAAATTATTTTTAATCTCTCCATAATTGTAGCACTATTGCGACAAACTTTTCCCCTTAAATATCTCTTGAACTTTAGCACTGCTGTTAACTGTGATGTTGCTACATTTTTCCTTTCTCCACCATCCCGTTCCTTTGTCATTCCACACCTGCATATCCCAAGGAAAAACACAATACCACCGCAACAGCTTATAGCAATAATACAGTACTGCAGACGTTCTAGATAATTTTTTAAAAAATAAAATAAAATAATTAGAATCATAGAATAATAGAATAATAAGAGTTGGAAGAGACCATAGAACCCATCCAGTCCAACCCCCTGCTATGCAGGAACACACATGAAAGCACTCCCAACAGATGGCCATCCGGCCTTTGCTTAGAAACCTTCAAAGATGAAGACTCCACCACACTCCAAGGCATATTACACTGCCAGACAGCTCTGACTGTCAGGAAGTTCTTCCTGAGGTTCAAGTGGAATCTCTTTTCCTGTAGTTTAAATCCATTGCTCCTTGTCCTAGTTTCTGGAGCACTGGAAAACAAGCCTCTTCCCTCTTCAATATGACATCTTTTCAAATATTTAAACATGGCTGTCATGTTTAAATATTCCTACTCAATTTCTATTTGAGAGATGGTGACAGTTTCCTTGTAGACATGTGAACCAATGGGGTGGACGGGAATGAAGCCAAGGACAGCTCCGAGAAGAGAAGACTGAGAGGTGATACAATAACCTCCTTATAATATCTGAAAGGATGTCATGTAGAAGATACTTATTTTCTGCTGTGCCAGGGACTAGAATATGACCAATGCCTTCAAATTACAAGAAAAGAGATTCCACCTAAACATTAGGAAGAACTTGATTGATTGATTGATTGATTGATTGATTGACTGACTGATTGATTGAAAGAGCTGTTCAACAGTAGAGTAACCTATCTTGGAAGGAACTAGACTTTCCTTCCTTGAACATTTTTAAACAGAGCCTGGATGTCTATTTTTCAGAAAAGCTTTGGTTGCATACTCCTACATGGCAGGGGTTTGCACTGGATGACCCTCTATGATTATATCATTCTGCAGACAACAGGCTTTAAAAAAATGAAAAATTAATCCAGTTAATGTCATAAAGGCATTGCCACGAAATGAAATTGACAGCAATTGTAAGTGTACACACGGGTATGGAATTCAAAATGTAATATAATGAGGAAAAATGCTGTGTTAAGCTAAAGAATAAGAGGTTGCAGTAACTGACAAAGATTACTTGGAAATGTTCCTAATTCTCAGAGACAATAGAGTCCTATAGTCATCCTATGCATTAATAATACAAAATCAGCATTAATAGTACAAAATCTCAGAACAAGAATGGGGAGTCTATGGCCCTCCAGAAGTTTTTGGGCTGCAGCTCTCTACTTCTTTGACCACTGGCCATGGTGGCTTGCGAGAATTCAACATCTGGATGGCCACAGTTGTCCCACCCTGTCTTTAAATGGCTAGTTTTGCATCTGCAGGCTATCTAGTAAAGATAGTATATGTACAGATTAAAAACTTAAGTGAATTGCAAATTTTAACCAAATACTTTATATCTGGAAATTACAGCAACAATGTGTTTTGGATGAAAAACTAAGAGTGTGTTTGTTATTCTGCTCCCAAAAGATTCTTAAAAGACTAGAAGAAGTCAGCTTATTAAATTTATGCATACCAAGTTTCAGAACAAAGAAAAGTAACCTTTAGAACTACAATTCCCAGAACCCTCCAGTCAGCATGGTCATGGGCTATACTGGCTCAGGAGTGGTGATGGTGTCCTAGGACCTTTCTAGTATAAAACAAGTAACTTTCACAAGTGTAATCTGAATTGTATTCGCTTATCTCCCTCCACACACACACACCAAGCAACAATATTTTGCCTTATCTTGCTCTGTAGATTCAACAGAAATGTAATTAAACTTATAATCTTTGAATCTAGTACTATCTGGGGGGACTTTGATCCCACTCCATCCTCTGAAAGGACACCCTGTCATCTTTAAACTGAAGCCCAAACTGAAGCAGTAGATTTAGTCTGTCCCATGACTAAAGTGTAAGGGTCTAAGTACCAGATCCCATCTGATCTTGGGAGATAAGCAGGGTCAATCCTGGAGGATAATGATGTCGATGATGACAACAACAATGTTGATAATGCCCTTTTCAGCAAAGGGTGGCACATCAACATACATAGTCACAGAGAAAGACAATTAACATAACACCATAGCAACACTTGGAATGACATCCTCAACACCCCACCAGTTGCTACCCATCTCAGCACCTTAAACATAACTCAGTGGCTTAAGACAGTGACTCTAAGAGAAAGGTCTTCAGCCCTTTACGAAAACAAGTGAGATCCTCCTCCAGATGGAGGTCCAAAGGAAGACCATTTCTCAAATGCAAAGCCAGATCTTGAAAGGCTCACAGCCTGGACAGAGCTGTGCACTTTGGTGGAACACACTTTTGTAATCTTTTGCTTGTAGATCTTAAATTCCTGGATAGTCAGTCCTAGTTAGTACTTGCATGAGAAATTGCCAGCAACTACTATATTTTAGAGAAAGGTGAAGCCACCTCTGAGTATCCTTTGCCTAAGAAAACTCTATGAAATTCATGGGGTCACTCTAAGTCACAGGTATCTTGAAGGCCCACACACACAGAGGCACATGAATAGAATTTGTAAAAGTTACTTTGCTGGAGTACAGTTCCCTGAATCCCTCAGCCAGAATCACCTGTGCTGATTTGATGCTCAGAATGTTCCAGTGGCAGAGCTTGCAGTGCATGAAGGGGAACAGAAGGGCGGGGGTGTAGCTACAGTCTGCTACAGTCTGCAGGACATGGCTACAGCAGACAGGGCATGGCTACGGTGCGTGAGGACAGGGCTTCTTTGTGTGGGATGGGGCTATGGTACACAGGGGTGGGGCTACAATGTGCAGAGGCATGGCTACAGTGCATAGGGGCAGGGCTATGGTGCATGGATGCAGGGCTATGATGGATGGGGCGGGGGTACGACAGACAGGGCGGGGCTACAACAGTGGGGGTTGGGCTATGGTGCTTGGAGGTGGGCAAGCAAGGAGTTGCAGGGCCCCCAAAAATTGTTGCCGGGGAGCACTGCCCACATCACCTCCCAGTCCAAAAAAGAATGAATGATCCAAAAAAGTAAATTTCCCAAGCTCTGCTCATAATAAAGGCAAGCTTGACTCTCATACCAGTCACTTTGATCTTTGTCAATTTAAGCCATGGTCCTGACTCTGCATATCTGTATTAAGTAATAACAGTTGGCCAAACCTTATGGCTGCAGCCCAGCACACATTAGATGCACACAGTAGATCCTGCTTAAATTGGTAGGATTTAACCATACATAGCCGTGTTCTGTAGAGTTGCAGTTTGTGCCTTCTAAGGAAGGGCAGTTTCACTCTCAAGAGCTAACCCTGACTTGCTTCCTTGGAATGGAAACCTTTCTCTTCTATCTGGTTATAAAGAAGGAATTTCCTACTAACATACAGGACCAAATATATGCAGACATACTGTAGATGGGGAGCTTCTACTATCACTCAAACTATAACTAAAAACTAAAACCAAAAGTAGGTAAAGACTAAAAAGGTTTATTTGGCATAATCTTTGTGGGCTTAGACTATCTGTTGCACAGACTCATTGTCAGACTATATGTCATCAATATTCTAAATTATTTGTAAGATACCTGATTTCCTGAAGATATTACTATCCATTCATAATCTCTCAGAGAATACCATTCTAACTACTAAGTACACTGAGATTGTCAGCATCACATCTATAGGATGGCATCCTGTTGATAATGTCTGATAAGGCCCTGTGTATCCTAAAGGTGACAGATTCTGTCTAATCTTGGGAGCTAAGTAGGGTCAGCCTTGGTTAGGACTTGGATGGGTGACCACCAATAAATACCAAATGCTGCTGTAGGCTAGGTTTTGGAGGAGGAAAATGACAAAGCCACCTATGAGTAATCCTTGCCTAAAAAGACCCTATGAAATTAACAGGGTCACCATAGGTCAATGGGCAACTGGAATGTGTGCACATACACACATACAAGTCCAACTTGCACCATTGCGACTAACTTTTTTGGCTGCTATGACTGTCAGAATTCTATTCTAAATATACAATGACCCAAATCCTTTCCAAACCCACCTTGTAGGGCTTCCTCAACACAGCTATTTCCAGATAGCCACAAAGTAGAGAGAATCAGCATTGATACATCCAGTTACTTTCTTTTAGCTGGATGTTTTGCAAACCTGTCATTTGTAGGAACATCTCAAGGACACCAGAGGTCCCTGCAAGTGCCTAACACAGTGCTTCCAGCTAAGGAACACAGATGGTGATCCTCTTGCTCTCCCGCTACCTAGAAATGGCCATGTTGAGTGGGTTGCATGGCCTACAAGGTGAACTGTTGGGGTGATAGCATCAGGAGACGTAGCTGCAGAGATGTATCTATGTGACACACATACATCTCCCAGTGCAGGAATTTGGTCATAGTTTCCTACTAAAACTACCCTGATATATTATCAATTATCTACAACTCATCCTGGACAATAATACTTTGGGAGGTAATTCTGTCACTGCTAATACACAGTCCCCTAGGCTGAAACAGCTACCTCCTGGCAAAAACAAGTTGCATAACAGATGCACAAAAACATGGAAGACCAGACCTTGCTATATCATCAACCTAGGTGCCAATTCCATTACCCGATCTACTCAAGCAAATGTACTATATGACTTAATAACATTGGGGCAACATCAGGGGCTTGCTCACCCAACAGAATTCATGTTATTTTCCATTGCACTACAGCAGGGAGAATATAAATGTGCTTGCTTTTGTGCAGGCAATCCAATTTGCTTGCCTTCATGCTGGAAATCAATTCCACAAGCTCATTCTTACACTGGGAAGCAGGTGGTACTTCATGGAAAGAATGTCCTTGAGCCTCACTCTTTGCAAACTCCAATTGTAATTTGAAGATAATAAGTGTTGTTTGCACACTGAACAACCATCTTCACCAGTGAGAGAGCTTGATAATTATTGAATGGAGCATAGTCAACACTCCTGGAACACAAGCAAAAGACTGCCATTGCCTCCGGCAATTTGCTCTTTGAGAGAAAGGCAGACATACACAGATGATAAAGAGTGGAAGGTGATTCAGAAACCAAAATAATATTTCTGTTTCCACCTACAAAAGAAAGCTCTTGATACAGTGCTGAGCTGTAGCTTGCCTTTTTCTTGGACTTTGGTTTGGTTTACTGAAAAAATAACAGTGCACAAACAAACGGGGGGGGGACCTATCAGATCTTCTCCCAGGGCTTGGCTCATTAGAAGTCAAGCAGAGCAGACTCAGACCACATTGTTGCTCTCAAAAGATCCAATGTCACCTACTCTGAAACTGTGTAAGAGGCAAACCATGAGAGCAGGCTGCAAAATAACCTCCTATTACCCACATCAGTAGGTTTAACATGAAACTGCTGTGTGTGGGAGGATGTTTTGACCTCCCCTGCTTTAGCAGCAGATTCTGGCTACAGTTCCAGAAAGCAATGAAAGGCATAGCTAAAGACTGTGCTGGAGAATTTCTAAGACAACTGAAATAGTCAAGCCACCCTAAACCCAAGAACTGTTTTGCCTGTGCATTGATGAAAATAAAATATGAGGTCATGATATGGCTGATGACTGTGAAATTCTACATTTTGAGTTGTTTCAGCCATTGGCTCAGTGGTTCAGTCATCACTTACTGTGAAATGTCTTTTTGTCTGTGAAATGTCAGAGGGTATGGTACAGCACCCCACACATTACCTTGTGTGACTTCCCACCATGTACTAGATCCTGAATCAACTGAGTGTGTATGCAATATTAGGGTAAGAAACAGATATTTATTAATTTCTTCTACTCTCACCCTTCTTTTTATGCAGCCAGCTCATGCTATCATACACCTCCTCCCTTTATCTTCACAATCCGGTGATGAGAATCAGGCTGAGATAGAATGACTGGCCCACAGTCAATATGTGACTTTTGTGTCTGGGTCTCACAAGACTCAGTCCACCATTCTAACCACTACATTGACCTCCAGTACACAATGAGGAAAAAAAAAGGTTAATGTGCTTATTCTCTATGCTGAGTCTACTCACTGGTGTCTTCAAAACACGTTACTCAATGAAATCTTATTAAGGCATTTCAAATCTTAATAGAGGTTTCAGAAGATGCCTAGCAAAACATTTAATTAAGAGTTGGCTTCAGACAGGAGGTAGAATCAGCAGGCATCAGAGGAAAAATATAGCTTACTTATATATCTCCTTATAGGGTTGTAGTCTATTTCCCAACCTCCTGATGCAGTATTTTTTACAGGAGCGTGGCATACAGAAAGTAAATTCATGGACATTTTCCTGGCCTGGAAATAAAAGTAGTGAGGGAAAAGATTTACCATCTATCTTTCTTTGTGACTTCATGGCCAGTAAAAATGCTGGCAACCCAAAATCCTTAGCAAAGAGAAAAGAATCTAAAGTTAATGCAGTTTCTTCAATTTGTGAATTATCTGTGAAAGCCCCATAAACTGGCTTAAATCAAAGTAAGTATTAAGGCATCGTATTTCTCTGTTTCTGTACCTATAAAGATAAGCAATGTGGATCTTAAGAGAACAGCAAATAGGGAAAGAGTTCAAATGTATAGTTTTCTGCTGCGTCAGCTACAACTTTGAGTTGCCACAGCAAATTCTATTTTTAGACCTGTTTAGCTCTTTTGCAATTTACTTCCACTATACTGACTATTTTAAATGACCATAAATTCAGTCTTTTTTGGAGGGCATATAATGGTAAAACATGGCTATACCTTTTAAAATCATCTAGGGGATTTAGATTGAATGCTTGTATTCTGTGTGTGTATTATGGTATATTTGTGGAGGCATTGATTGACTGGTATGCTCACATTTTCTGGGTTGAACAAACCGCGTCTTGAAGATGACTGTTTACAAAAAATTGGCTTTTAAAACAATCATCAATTCAACTTTTTAAACCATCATCAGTCCAAAATATTAACAGAACACCCCAAAGGGTGCAGAAGACAAAGATTCCAAAGTAGAGGAACTGCCACATATAAAGCCCTAGTAGGTGTGCACCAGTGGGTAGAAAACCAAATTTCTGGTGGTGGGTGGAAAGGAAATAACTACACTAGTTCCAGGGCTGATTTGTTTGCTATTCTAGTCCAGGCCTGTGGAGAGGCTTTGGATCCCAAGGATTCAATCCACTTTTAGGAAATCTCAAGAAAGCCAACTTTTTTCCCCCCAGAACCTCCACCAGAGCACTGATGGTAGAATAAGAATAGGGAAGGTTTCCATGTCTGTGTTGGAGGCGGGCAAGGAAGGCACCTCCAAGCACAGCCTCATTTTTCTGTCCATGGACCTCCTTCCGCATGAATGATCCTAAATCATACATCCATAAATTTAAGATTTAGTATTCTGGTCGCAACACATTAAAAAAGAGGAAGAGAAGCAGCTTCAGTTGGGGCACCTGAGAACATTGCCCCCAAATAAGAATCCTGGCCCTCCCTCAAATAAAAATTTCTTGCCATCTCCAAATTTCTAGCATTGTGGAGAATGAATCACTGAAAATTGTTTATACCTAGAATTCTTATGTTTGCTCTTTGAATTCCTTTGGTAACTTTGGCTGCAATCCTGTATGGCTCAGTTTAGTATAACAGTTCTGCATCAAGACCTATGCTAGGCTGAGCAAATCCAATGCTAGGCTGAGTGAATCCACCCCTCTGAACTTACCATACAGCCTTTGAAGTTCCCATTGATTGGCTATTTCATGTTTCATGGAGAATGGGCAGGATCAGAGAAGCATCTGGCTACATCCCCAAAGCCAGACACCAAATATTACATCAGCACTGAGATCCACTGGGATTCTCCAGAGGTCTTGGCCCTGTTATAATAATGTCTGACTTCAGGACACAGCCAGATACTTCTCCAATCCTGCCCACTTCGCAAAAGATGTGGAAAGGCTATGGTGGGTGAAGTTCAGAGTTTTTATGGTACATCTGATTAGAGACTTTGGATGCCAAGCAGGAAAGGAGTAGCAACTGTTACAGTGCCGCAAAAGGAAGTATCCACAGTGTAAGGGAAACTTAGGCATGCATATGCCACTAACAGGATGCCAGTTTTTTTTTTCCTTTGGGTTCTAAAACAGTATTTCTAAATGTTCAAGTGAAGCTTTAAGTTACTGCAAGAAGAGGAGGGGAGGGGAAAGAAGAAATAAAATGGAATTATTGGCTCAGCACAGTGGGGAAAAAACTCTTGAACTAGTTTAACTAGAATTCAAAATCACAGTAATCACAGTTATACATTTGCCATGCCTTCTTTAGTAACTGTAATCTGTAAAAATGCTTCCTACTGCCAAGCAAGTATGAGGCAACCTGCTTTGTATTTTTTTCATTTTTTTCCACTTATTTGATTTGATATTTGATTTTTATTTGGTGTTGTTTTTATTTGAAAGAAGGAGAAGAGGAGGAAGGGAAGAAAATATCTCACCTTCTCTTTTGCACAAGCTAGTTTTGAGATTCTTCCATATCTCACACAATTGTTCAATTGGTATAAATGCATCATTAAACTCTTCTGCTATGGAAGAACACTTTTTAATGAAAACTGATTTGTATTTGGTCCATAAATACATTCATTGGTAAATATTAACTATTGCAGATAATTTGGAAAGGCTGCAGTGGTCGTGGAAGTAATGTCAAGTTCTGGATTATTTTTGTTAGTTGAAAGCTGCCCTTTGCATGTTTTGTTTTATCAGTTGCCAAGGCATGATAAACTCTACTGCTGAAAAAAGACTTCACTTTTCCTAGTGGACTTGTGTCAGAATATTTTCTTGCTGAGCTAAAACAGTGGGGCATGTTTCATAAACTTTCGCTCTATAAAAAAAAAGTTCCCCTCTTAATTATCTTAATTATTGGTGTGTCAAGGTGTGCTTGAAAATGAGGGCATGTGAGCCCTCATTATGCTGTCCTAAGCAAACAAGCCCCCTTTTCGCACCTTACCTTTTCACTGTGCTGGGATGCAGGGCTCACGCAAGCAGCCTCCAGAGAGAGGCTCTCGCATCCGGGGTCCTTCGGCTCCATATGAGCTTCCTGCTCACGCGAGAGCCCTGCCTCTTCCTTTTACAGTGCAGCCTGGGACCTTCTCAGCTTGCACTGGACAGGAAGTGTGATCGGACCGGCTCCCAAGGCTCTGCACACAAGGTAAGTGCACGCAGGGCCCTGGAGCGATGCATGACCGCACAGCTCCACATCAGGCCCTTGAGTGTCGCGCAAATATGAGTGTGTCATGTGGACCACTCCTCAAGGGGCCCTTTTGCATCAGAAATGCAGTGCAAAAAGGGCCAAGGCTGATGCTCCCAATGGTAGACATCAAGAATGACACAAGAGAGTCAACTTGGTTGCCAGGGTAATGGTGCTGTATTCACCCTTAGTTTCAGAGTGAGGGCATCTGCTAGGTATTTCCCCCTCACCTTTCAGTCATAGAATAAGAAGATGTCATTTCTACCTCCCTCCTTCATTCTCCTTGTCTCTCTCTCCCAAAAATATGTCCCATAAGTTCCAAAATCTGGAAGATATTTTGATGGCTCTACCGTAGGGAGGAGAAGACAACTAGTAAATCCAGTTGTTCAAGTCTGCTCAGATCTTGCTGTTAGAATTAGTAGTCAAATGTTCTTAAATGTTCATTCGTTGTCAATCTGTATTTTTTCTAAGGAAATTCCATTTTATTTTTGTTTTACCTAATAATACTTATCTACTATTTTGAATACAAAGTTTCAATATTTTGTCACAGACCATAATACCTTTACATGTTTTTATTTGTTTGTTTGTTGTTCTGTTGTTGTTGTATCAGGCCTTTCTTCTGGCATGGGGCTCATGGTCCCTAAAAATGTTCCTCCAGTATACAAGAGTTAGCTTGTATGATTGCATTGCCAAATGAGCTAATGAGCAAAGTGATCATTCAGAGCACAAGTAGCCTGCCACAGAGCTGACTGCGCAAACTGGCTGGGTGATGGTCTAAGTTGGAATGGAGGTGATATGGAAGTTCTTCTCCCTCTGCAAAAAAATGTCAGAGATGATAGAGTCTCCAGTAAGTAACAGTAAGATCTTGAACATCAGTAGCTGCTACACCAGTGTTGGGGCAGCAGAAGATGGCAGGAAGCATCAAGACAACATGTTCCCTTCCCTTTCTATAATTCTAATGTACAGTTGGACCTCCACATTCACTAGGATTTGGGACATACGGCACTTGCAAAAGTGGAAAAAATCATAAATATCAAAATATACATGTGTGTGTGTGTGTGGGAAGAGGGCCAAGGCAGGGAAAGGAGAGGGAAGGGGATGGGTTGGCATGGTAGCCCCACACTTTCTCTTTCACCTGTCTCCTTCCTTAGGTATGTGGGGCACTGGGAGAGGGTTTGTGGTGCCGAGAAATTGGGCTGTGAGCCATTGGTCAGGTAGCAACTAGTGGAGGAGGAGGATCAGAGATGGGTTTTTAAAGGGCTGCACAGGCTGATTGGAGCTGCAGAAAGGGAAAGTCCCCTGAAAAAGAAGCACCTAATGTGGAGCAAGCAGGAGTTGGAGAAACTTGCAAATAATCAAATCCAGGAAAGTCAAACCCACAAATGTGGAAGGGCAACTGTATTACAGCTCCCAAAGTAAACTGCAGATTGTAGCTGGAACTGGAAAAAATCTTAACAGAGAATTCAGTATAACTGAAACACTACTGTGGAAATAATGTTTATACAGCAAAAATGAAGACCACACCTTTCACCATGCTGCCTAGAGCTGCTGGGAATTGTAGGGCCAAATATAACAAAAAGCATAATCCACTCTGAAGTGCATCCTTTAAAAAGAAAAGATACAATCTTTATTTTCTGCAGTAAATGAATGTAGGAGTGTGCCGTTATTAATATACATTGCCACATAGCTGCTTTTTGCAAACTGGCAGATAGTATTTATTACCATATACATATTTTAATGTGCTAGCACATATATATTTTTAATGTGGCAGGACAATTTGAAGGTTAATAGTGAGGGATACTAACAATAAAAGGGCAGCTTACCATGAACACTGCATTATGCTCAGCGGCTGTAAAACTATCAGAAGCACATACTGCCCTCTTGTACTATTGCTTCCCAACATTTCCTTTTAAGTGCTAGAGAGATTCACAAACATTTTTTCTTCCATTGTGCAATTCTGTTGCAATTTGACCTGAATAGACAGGAAATTCTGTATCAGTTGACTTTATTTTTAAAAAATGCCTTACCATAATCTCCTCATCTTATATCACTTGGACTGAGTAGTCTGGAACATTTTAAGGGCACTGGAAATGTGTGGGGAGGAAGTCATATTTTTAGATGCTATATTTATATAATATCTCTGTATAAGCTACCAGTGCTGGAGGGGTATTGGGGTGGGGGCGAGATTCTTTATTCCACAGGCAGTTTTCCTTGCACATCCCTTCTAGGGAACAAAGCTCTTATTTATAATGACTCAGTTAAAAACAAACCAAAAGGGAGAGATTTAACACAAGCCGTAATGGGTACAATTTAACAGCTTCATAATAAAAGCCGAAAGCTTTTGCTTTGGCAAACATCTGCAAGGGCAAATTAGTGCATTGCTTGTGAAATGCTTCCAAGTACCGTATTGTGTGACTCATTGTCCCAATCTCATTCAAGATAATGTGTGCTGGTGTGGTCACATATAAGAAACTAATTTATGCAATGTGAGTTGTGCTATCTAATTGTACCAAGATAATATCACAATGAGCACCATAACAATGAAAGCCTTGTTCCTGTCTTTCTAGCTTTCAAAGAGAATACAAGAAACCCCCACTTATTCATGCCCCATTATTAATTTCATAAACCAAGCTATTTTTTCCAACATCTTCTTTTTAACATTCAATATTTTTTGAATATTCATTTTTTGAATATTCAAAACAAGGGGGGAGATATGTGTAGTCCATCTCTTTATGACTTCCCTGCACCCCTTGGAATGTAACAGGTATATTGGATCATAAATACAAGGTATTCAATCCAGAGAACTGTACATAGAATTTATTTGCACTACTTTAGATTACTTTTTAAAGTGAAAATTAGATAAATACACAAGAATACTTCTATCAGCAGCTATTTGCTATGCCAACCAAACAGTTCAGAGGTAATATGGCTTTTGTCATCACATCAGGGCATAATCTGTAGAAAACAGCTGCCATTCTTATATTTTCTTTATGAGATTCTGAAAAGCTAGTTTAAGCCTTTTGGATGCATACTGACAGAGCAGATTAGAATGCAACCTTCAGCCTAGCTTCATGTGACCATTGACCTCATTTCACACTCCACCCACTTTGTAAACCCTACCCATTTTATTTTATGGCTCTGCCTGCTTTGGCTCCGGCTCCATCCAGTTTTACCTTGGTTTCTGCCCACAGCTGACTGACCTAGCATTCAATCCCCAACAGATTATCCTGGGAAAAAATGCATTTCTCACTAGAAAAAGTTTCTCCATTCCCAGATTAGATGGGCTGCTGTTCAAGATAGGTCATAGTATCTTCCAATAGCTAGGAGCTATTAAATACAAATAGTTGTTCATCAGTATGGAAGTGGGGTATAATCATAATGTGGAAACTGTTTCATATGTGGTAAATATTACTTTTGCATCCTTCTATGATGAAGCTCTTACTGAATTGTGTTGGGGAAAACTGCCCCTTTAGGATTCAACAGTGGAGTTCAACAATGGTCTGTGTAGATTGAAGGTCACAGTTTATTTGACAGCACAGTGTTGTACAGAACCTGGAAAGCCCAGAATTTGGCAAGTCCAAAGCCTCCCCCAAACAGGCATTACACAGGCTCATCAACCTACACAGCAATAGGAATTAACCAATAAAAAGACTGTGACAATAATACTAATACTGAACAATCACTATCTCCACACAACACATGTCACATTTGTTCCTTGCAATATACTGGAGTTCTAACTGTATCCCTTATCAGCAGAAAATGTCAATATGTTGGAGGACATAGCACAGAATGCCCCGTACATGGTTAACCTTCTGAATCAATTAAAAATTGTTAGTAATTTTTCATGAAAAATAATGTTCAAAGCAACTCACAAAAACAGACTGGATATATCATTATAACAATACATCAAAGGTGTATACATTGTATTAGTATACCAAATCTATTTAGATAATCTCATCAGTCATAATATTTTTAGCCAGCTGACAGATGCCATTGTACCAATTAGATTTTTCTAAAAACATTTTGATATATGCACTCCAACAATGAGAACAGTCATCTGAAATATATCCATATTTATCTTACAAACAAACCTTCCATTGACTGACCTATACCTATACCACGAAAATCTCAGCAGCAGAAAAATCAAATCAGTTTCAGGATGTGTAACAAATAAAACCAATAAATGTGGCTATCAAGACAGGACCCTGGAAGATGTAATTAAAAATAATAATAAAATACTCTGGAATATAGCTGACCACTTTTGCTTTATCACTTCTATCACTTAAAAAATATATCTTAACTTCATTTCCACAGATATAGCAAGGAAAGCCTGGAAAGCAAGAAAAAGACTGAAGCGTGGGTTAATTTCAACTGTTGAGAATAAATGGTTGAATTTTCAGATGACAAATTACAAATGCCATAAATGCTATGCATTATTGCACAGTCTTACAGAAGCAGGAGAGAATGAAATGTGCCAAAAAATCTGCCGAAACCCACATGAATATTAAATACCACCTTCAAACAGTATTGACCATCAATCAGCAGTTTTTGCCCTAGAATAACATCCTCCTGACTCAGGTTTTCTTTCACTGTACATTATTGTTATATACTTAGGCCTGAATTCATTAAATTATGAATGCATAATCTAGAGTTATATATTCATGACTATTCATATTCACAGTGCCTAAATATTCACTAGTTTAGGGAATAAATAGGGGCCATGAAAATCTTCTAGCCATCACTTACTGGGCAGCAACCACTGAGAGCAACAGGGGTCTGTTCCCCTGTTAATCAGAAACCAGCAGACATTTCCATTCCCCCTCCCACAAGCGATCTCCAGTGTGAGAAGGAATTGTGACAGGGAACCTGCTTCTGATTGTCACACCAGAGGTCACTTGCTAGAGGGCGTGAAAATGTCACTCACCCACTTCCTGATCAACAGGGGAATAGAACTCTGTCACTTGCAGTAGCTGCTGCCCACTAAGTAAGAACTGGAAGGCTGGGCTGGGGGAAAGTACTTACCTACATAACAAAAGTAGCTACTTAGTTAAGTAGGTGTTACAGAATTGTGGCTTTAAACTAGAACGAAGGTAACCCTTAATTACTTATTGGGGGTCTAACTGATGATTCACTTTTTCTGGCCAGGAAGTAGTGTGCTGTATCTCCTGGAAATTCTCAGGAGAGGCAGTGCACCTTTTCAATATGGTGCACCATGCTCCCCCTTTGCAATGTTCAGCATCAAATTATTTGTTTTTTAAACTCAGAATTGGACATCTGGCCACTTCTGCTTTTGTTCCCCAACCCTAGTTGTTTGGAGTTTTGGCACTCCTTCTGACCCCTGGATAGTCCCAGGGCAGAAAAGTCATCCTTTAGTCCACCACAATTGGTTGCCCCTGCATTAATGCAGCCATTTCAAAATATGCATAGAAATAAACCAACTCAGAATAGATTTGCAGGTGGGAAAGGGAGGAAATGGACGATAGATCTGCCCATCACTAGTCCAGAGATCCCTAGGGATTGATATATCATTCCATCTACAGCTGGTGATTCATGGGACTGCCTTCACTGCCTTTTAAAAGTTTTATCCTCTTTCAGTTTTTTTTTAATCTAATGGTAATGCCGTATGCTTTGATCTTCCAGTAAAGTTAGATTGCTGTGTATTGCCGTACATCATGATGGAGCTAAGCACTGACTGGAAAGAGGTTTGCTCACTCTTTAAGGAAAGAAGTCAAGGCAGAATAAGATGGACCCATGTGGGACTAGCAAATAATTAAGATATAATTGACTAGAAGTAATAACATTTGCTCAAACAGCACCCAATAATACAATGCGCTACAAAATGAAATCATACAACTCTAGTACAATATGCTATTAACTACAACCACCATCTCTCCTTCTCAAACATAAATTAAGTTTAGAAACAGAAGCAGAATGGAGGGAGCTAAAAACAGCATGTCTAGTCATTGCACACTTGGAAGACAAAGTCCTTTTTTTAAATTGGAAAGTTCATTTAACATGATTTTCAAATTGCTATCTACCGCTATATCCTGGGTATACTGATTAATTTCTGTATCATTCATATAGCAGTGGCAGACTGAATTGAGATTTATTAGCCTCTGAGCATATTGTAAGAACCAGCGTAGTATAGTGTTTTGAGCATTGGAAATGGCTTTGGAGACCAGATTTGAATCCTTGCTCAGCCAGGGAAACTCACTAGGTGACCCTGGTCAAGTTATACTCTCTCAGTCTCAGAGGAAGGCAAAGGCAAATCCTCTCTGAACAAATCTTGCCAAAAAGAAACCCATGATAGATTCACCTCAGGGTTGGCATACAGTAAGTTGGTAACAACTTG
The DNA here is from genome assembly GCA_948474755.1 of Ctenosaura bakeri. Classification (NCBI taxonomy): domain Eukaryota; kingdom Metazoa; phylum Chordata; class Lepidosauria; order Squamata; family Iguanidae; genus Ctenosaura; species Ctenosaura bakeri. Next base: position 44,824 of record CAOLHI010003092.1, on the reverse strand, counting down.
AACACATACAATCACAAGATAACACCATAAAATTCAAGAGGTCACTGTAAGCTAACAAGAGACCTGAAGGCACACATAAACACACACAAAGTGTTTGTGTACATTTTTAAGACCATTTCCCTTATGGTCTTAAAAGTAGACTTTCTTCTGTGAAGAAAAACTTTGGTGCCAATAATTTTCTATATAGTCTATTCTACAGATGCTAATTTGAAGCTGAAAATGGTAAAATATCTAGGACAATTTTGTCAAATCTATTTTGGCCATGTTGGTATTTGGCCCGGACACTTCATGTTCACATCCAACCATTCATTGAAAGTGATAGGTATCTATAAAGAGGCAAGAATTATTTACTTTCAGAGAAATATAGTCTCCCATGTATCTGCCTTTAGTGACTATTCCGGATCATCTCCTGCCCAGAATTCTGTCTGGTAGGGACTCCCTAAGCAAAGGCTAATGGGAAAGAGGGCTGGGACCAAATCTTGGTAGAAGAGCACATGCCTTGCATGTTGAAGGTCTCACGTAGCCTAGGCATCTCTGTTAAAAGGGCCATAAGGCCTCTTGTGTGGTAATCTCTGTTTGGGTGCCTAGAGAGTGGCCACCTTGTAGTGTACTCTATCCTTGGTTAGCCTGATTCAGAACAATATGTTCTTTTCAGGCATCCAAGGAAGGCCAAAAGCAGTAAATGGAAGCCTTATATATTGACAGATACTCTATGAGGCCTTGGGCCAGACTTATCATTAGGCAGACTGAGACTACAATCTCAGGGAAAACAATGCAGAGGGAAGGGAAGCAAATAAAACTGCATGTGCCACGCAGCCTGCCTTGTGGCTCTTCGGGTAGCCTGCTACCCTCAGGTATGGTAGAGGATGTGTGTAAAAACACACATTATTTGTCTTTCATTATATTGTAGCTTGTCCTTCATTATAAAACATCTAGTCCTGTGACATCAGAATATTTTCCTAGATTCCCTTCACTTATTGATCCCACTTACTCACCATTCAAAATGCAGCTCTCAGATGTTGTTCATCATTTGCAGCTCCCATTCACCCTAGCCTGCATAGGCAATGGTAATAGAATACTGGGAGTCGCAGTTCAACATCATCTGTAAGACTGCAGATTATCCGCTCTGTCGAGTAGCCCTCCATATTTTAGTAATGGGATATGTAGTAGGAGTTAAGTAGCAGCTTGCTTGTAACAAGGTATGAGAACCAGAGACCATTAGATAAACAAAAGTTAGGAATGCATTGATAAGCTTAGCCAGACTGCACCAAGACATCAAGGTCTCTTGCAGGTGGGAAGATGTACTCTTTGTATTTTATGTTTTGAATCTTGCTAATTTCCTCCAGTTCACTCACTGAAGTCCTGTACGACGTATCATGCTCCTAATAAATAGTGTTTAAGCACTGTTCCATTTGTGTGCACGAATTCAGTTCATGACACACTCCCACCATAGAGGTAAGGAAATAAAAGAGCTGATTTTTCTCCTTAGTGTATTAGCAAATGATGGAACTGGTTTTTTATGTATTGTTATTATTTATTTGTATCCCGTCTCTCAATATGGATCGAGGCGGCGAACAACTTACAAATAGCATGTATTTCGAAACATTTCTATACATTCTGCATTTCTGTCCTTTGCTGATACAATATCATATATTACATTCTGTATTTACTATCATGTCTGTCTCTTCCATATTCTAGTATCACTAACAAGGTGGATTTTAAAATAGTTGCGTAAGAACAGGAGGCGCGGGGGGGCTTTGCTTCGGGCAGCAGTGTTTTGGGGGCATCCCAGCTTGTAGCCACGTCCCTGCATGTCCTGGCCCCACCCCACGCACCGGTGCCCCGTTCCCACATGCTGAGGCCACAAACACACACACCAAGGCCACACACACCAAGGCCACACACCCCTCCTGCCCCTCCCCACACACACTCCAAGCTCCACCACTGAAATAAGTAATGTAGTACGCAGTAGCCAGGTATGGCTCAGTTTATTCCTGCAAACCTACAGATTTTTCATGCAAATAATATAAAAGAAATGCACAGCCAATTTTTACTTGTGACAAAAATTTTGCTGCTACTATTACAAATTGCTTGAAAAACAGTGCTTTCTGAGCATTTTAAAAACACAATAATGTGACAACCTAGGATATATGTCAACATTGAAACTTCTACTATATATATTTTCCAGAGCACACACGAATTTTCTTCCATGCTGTGTAAATGTGACATAATTAAATAACATTCTGCATGTTTCAATGACTTAAGAGCTTTTAAGTATTGCTGTAAGCATATAAATCTAAGAGTCCTTTCACACTACACCATTACAATGCTATGTTCTGCTTCAACAGCCCCAGAAACATCCTATGGAATCCTGGGATTTGCAGTTTAAAGAGGGGTATTTAGAAAAAGAACAAAACCCAGGTACAGCCCCATCATGCCTTGGTCCAAATTACTGATGAAAGGCTCTCCCTCCATACTAACTGTAACTGTTATGGCCTCTGAGGGACAGAACAGCAGCCAGCATTTGCCGGTCTTAATCCTTTCCCCACTGCCATCCCCTTTTCCTTGTGTTTCATGTCTTCTCAGACTCTTAAGCCTGAGAGCAGGGAACTGTCAAATTAACAATTTGTAAGCTGCCCTAGCATAAAGGTTGGATATAAATGCTCTAAATAAATACTAAATGAATAAATGATCTTATAGCTCAGCCCACAAAATATCTTGAACAAGCCTGGGAGGTTCTTTGTTACTGACTACAGCGGAGGACTTGGAAGAAAGAGATCATTCAATAAGTGAATAATTGCCTGTTTTTTGGTAGGTACAGCTCTACAAAATGAAGTGGAGAAATGGAATTTCTGAATTTTTTTCACATTTTGGTGAGACAGAACGAAAGGTCTTGCCTGAGTTAAGTTAGTAGTTCAGTGAGAACTTGGGTCATACATCACATTCTAAGATTTTTTAAGAAAGGAGACATTTGGTTTTCAGATGCTAAATGAAGCATATGGCTGCAAATTCCTCCATACAATGAAGTTTTAAAAAGACTTATGGCCTTTCTTTAAAGAAACTGCACAGCCAATAGGCTGCTGACTGAACAAGCCTGCTGATTTGACAAGTCATCCAGTCTTTTGAAAATGTCATGGTTCCTTACCAACAACATAAGTTAATTAGGTCATTACAGTGTAGTCCTACAATAAAAATATTTTGTGAAATGGAACAAAATAGAATGAAAGTAGTTAGACAGAAAGACGGATAGGTCTTGCAAAAGTTTTCAATTAATGAAATTATTATTTTCCTACCAACAGTCATGCACACTCAGACAGAAAGAGAATAGGGAAAAAACAGGGGTCATTCAATGAAGACTCAGGAATAAATAAAAGAAAGTCCTTCTTCACATGGTATGATTACAAAACCCACTTTCACAAAGTGTGGTGATGGTCAGCAAGTGGTTGTTGACTAAACCCAAAGGGTTCTCACCAATGGTTCTTCTTCATCTTGGAGGGAAGTAACTAGTGGGGTGCCACAGGGTTCTGTCCTGGGCCCAGTGCTATTCAACATCTTTATCAACGATTTGGATGAGGTAATAGAGGGCATTCTCATCAAATTTTCAGATGACACCAAATTAGTAAGGGTAGCTAATACTGCAAAGAATAGGATCAGAGTTCAAAATGATCTTAACAGATTAAATTGCTGGGCCAAAACTAACAAAATAAATTTCAACAGGGAGAAGTGTGAGGTACCACACCTGGGCAGAAGAAAAATGAAATGCATAGATATAAGATAGATGGGTGACACCTGGCTTGACCACAGTACATGTGAAAAAGATCTAGGGGTCTCAGTAGAACACAGGTTGAACATGAGTCAGCAGTGTGATGGAACAGCTAAGAAAACCAATGCAATTCTGGGCTGCATCAACCGAAGTGTAGTGTCTAGATGAAGGGAAGTGAGAGTAGCACTGTATTCTGCTTTGGTCAGACCCCACCTGGAATACTGTGTCCAGTTCTAGATACCACAGTTCAGGAAGGATATTGACAAGCTAGAACATGTCCAGAATAGGGTAACCAAAATGGTAGAAGACCTAGATCCTATGCCCTATGAGGAGAGGCTTAGGGAGCTGGGTATGTAAAGCCTGGAGAAGAGAAGGTTAAGAGGTAACATGATAGCCATCTTTAAATATTTGAAGAGATGTCATATGAAAGATAGAGCAAGCCTGTTTTCTGCTGCTTGAGAGACAAAGGCTCTTTCCACACCTTAACTTTTTCTGGCACTGGGGTGCGGGGATCGCGCGAGCAGCCTCCTTCGGTTCCACACGAGCTGCCTGCTCATGCGAGAGCCCCACCTCTTCCTTCCCAGTCTGCACTGGGGCAGGAAGCATGACCGGTGTGGCTCTGGAGGCTCCGCATGCCAGGTAAGTGCACGCAGGGCCCAGGAGCAATGCACGATCGCACACCATTTTTGGCTTCTGGCCGAAAATGAAAAGTGCACAATCAGTGCCTGCCAGCCCCTGGTGCATTGTGAATGCATTGTGCAGATTGCTCCTCACAATTGCGTGACGCTCCAGGTGCCCTTTTGCATGGAAAATGCTGTGTGGAAAGGGCCTAGGACACAGAGCAATGGCTTCACACTTCAGGAAAAGAGATTCCATCTCAACATTATGAAGAACTTCCTGACAGTAAGAGCAGTTCGACAGTGGAATGCACTCTGTTGGAGTGTGGTGGAGTCTCCTTCCTTGGAGGTTTTTAAACAGAGGCTGGATGGCCATCTGTCAGGAATGCTTTCACTGTGAATTCCTGCAATGGCAGTGGGTTGGACTTGATAGTCCTTGTGGTCTTCCAGCTCTATGATTCTATGCTTCTATGAGAAGTGTCTTTAAACAGGGTTTAGATATATAGATGAATTTATAAAGCATAAGACTTTCAATGGCTATAATCATCCTGGTCATATATTATCATAAGCAGTATGCCATTTGTTGCAGATTCTGTTTGTTGGAAGACAGCAGGAGGGTGGTACTATTGCACTCATGTCATGTTTGCGGCCTTCCAACAGGCATCTGGCTGGCCTCTATGAGATCAGAATATTGAACAAGATAGGCTTTTGCTCTTTGTATGTTTTTATGAGAGATAGCAGCCAAAACACACTAAGACCATTGCTTCCTGACAGTGGTCTCTAGAAGTGAGTGCATTTAGTATCTAAAAGGCAGGTGGAGTTTCATCAAGATGCATGGGCCACAATTCAGAACATCATCTCTTAAAGACCATTGATTTCCTTAGGAATTAAGAATATGCAACTCTTTGCTTGGATTGCCTTGCTGGTGACTGGTGCTGGCTATATTCTCAGAATATGTAAATCCAGCCCTTCAGATTTTACAGCGAACTTTTGGGTGACTTACAGTTCCACAGTTTTATTCTTCGTTCTGTCTCCTCACCGCCTCTCTCCCACTTCCCAAACTTTCTTCTTTCAGTCTGTTTTGAAGTTGGCTTTTTGCCTTCTGTTCTCCCCAGTGCTCACTCAGCACTCCATAAACTACATTTACAAAGTGGTGGAAACACCATCTGGTAAGCTGCCAATGTAGCTCAGCTGAGAAGCAGAAGGCATGTCACATTTGTGCAGCACCCTAGACACTTTCCCACAGGACTAAAATAGTGACAACAAAAATGATATTCCTAAGGAGTAACAATTTATTCTTAAAATATACCAGAGGTTTTATAAGAGTAGATTTCTGTCCCTGTATTTGTTTGCAACTTAGTTCATCAAATATATTTTTCGTGGTGCTTAAGCAAAAGGACACCTAGTGCCACCATATGATAATATGAGCTTCAGAGGGGAAAGAATGGGATTCTGAAGGGAACTTCCTTTCATTTGTAGCTCTGGGAGATATTAGAAGACCAGATTTAGTGAATCAAAATTCCCACTTTGTTTATGGAAAGAAATTCATTTCTGTCTTCCACCCTGAGAGACCAGAATCTGAAGAGAATGGGAGCCCTGAGCTTGTACATTTTAATATAGTTTGCCAGGGTTGCCAAGTCTTGTACTGGAAAATTCTATGACGGTAATAAATTTGATAGAGACGTTGACTTCTAAGCATCAGTTGATCATGTACAACTCCTGTAGGATAGACGTCCTTTCCCTAGTCTTTGCTATATAACTCATTCCCTGGTTTTTTGGAATTGTAGGAATAAAATATACCTTGTAACCTACACAGTGTCAGCTTGTTTTTTTGTGTGTGTGTGGGGGATTTCTCTGGAACCATGATATACAAATAAAAGAAATACAAACATTGTTTGGGTTAGCACATACAAAGCCATGTTAGTTTCCCCTTCCGCTGAAAGTTGTGTAGCTAGATGTGTCTGCCTGCAGCAGGCCATGTAAACAGCAGCTGCCTCCTGGATCCTTTACTGAGCATGTGGAAAGAGCAAAACAGACAGAAAAGGAGAAATCGGATCAGTCTGCCTCACTACCCAACCTCAAAATGATTTCAGGAAGGATGGGTCTATATTTTGGGCACAAAAAATAGAAATAATAAGAAAAGGGGAGGCTGCTTGTGCATTTTTAATTCATTTTGGAGCAACTAAAGTGAATCAAGGACAAAGAGTGAGCAAAGGAGAGAGAAACTGAGACATTTTAAAAGCAGCAAAAAAAAAAAAGTGGGATGACAAAAGAATAATTTGGACTGTCTTTGCCAAAGATATGGGTTTCAAATGGTGATAAAGAGAGGCATGATGCAGGTAAAAGCCACAGGACTTGCTGGCCCCAAGGCATTTGGGACACAAAAGTATGTCAAGGCAGTAAAGCTTGTTTCTCTGTTGTTTGAAAACAAAGGCAGTTCCTTTGAGATCTAACCTGTATCTGTCCTGTGTGAGCTACAAACCCCTTTGTAGGTATAACACAGCAAGTCCCTCAAGAAGCCTCTGTATTGACACATCAGGGGATAAATTTAGGTGCTGTAAAAAGTAAAATGTACCAATTTCAATTGTTTTATCTTATCTGGAAGTAAAAACTCCAGATAATGAGTCTCAGTCTCACTGAGACTCTAGAAACTGAAAATTGTGCGCATATTGTAAGGAAGGATGGAAAATAAATTCATTCATTCATTCGTATACTTACCAACTATCCTGATTTAGCAAAGACAGTCCTAATCCTCTGTCATCCCACTTTTTAAACTGCTGTTAAAAATGTCCCAGCTTCTTTCTTGTCCTTCCACTTTCTCCCTTTTTCTTCAGCTTCTTCAGCTTACTTTCATTGATGCTGAGTTCAAATTGCAAAAAGTATTTCACACTTAATTAACTCAGCGAGAGGAGAGGGTGGCTTCCTGCCCTTCCCTGTAGGCCCAGGCAAAAGAAAATGGTGACAATCTCTCCTACCATGTGTGATCGTCTTTATTAATAACTTTTGTCATCTTGACCATACTCTGTTGTTCAGATATGCATTTCAATTTTCATTTCTGAAACATTAGAGGGTATGATTCAGCAACAGAGGTAATAATATCACCAGCCTGATTTGAATATACTGTTTTTGCCAGTGTATAAGACGCACCGGGGTATAAGACACACCCCATTTTTGACAGTTATTTTTGAGAAAAACTTTTTTTACTATGTCAGCAAGGCTTCCCTATCCCCAATTGCCTTCCATTTCACCTCCGTGGCAGTTCTCCCAACAAAGGCAAAATGCATAGAGTGGGAGGTCTAGGGAAACTCCTTAGACCCTCCCTTGCCTTTTCTAGGCATTAAAAAAACTGCCCAGAAAAGACCAGCAGAGGGGCCAGGGGAGGAGCCAGCGCCAGCACCAGGCTGCCCAGACCCTTGGCTGCCTTTTCTGGGCTTTAAAAAAATGCCTGGAAAAGACCAGCCAAGGGACTGGGGCCGGACCCTCATGGGAGTCCTCCTTTCACCTCCTCCCTTTTTATATGCATTTAGCCTCATAAGGGGAGATGAAAGGAGGGCTTCCAATGAGCACCCACCGTATAAGACACACCCCATTTTAAGGGGTATTTTGAGGAGAAAAAAGTGCATCTTATATGCTGGCAAATACAGTAACTCTCTGACTCTGCCACATTCTTTCAGCACATAAACCATACAAGCACTCTGTTCTCTGAAGTGACAATGGTAACCATGGTTTATAAATGGACCACATTGGATCAAGCAAAAATGAAGAGGGCTATATCAACATGTGGATATTGGATGAAAGGAAGTATTGTAGCAATTGAAGCTCTAACAATTTTTATTTGGCAGCAACTTTGTCTGAATACAGCTCACTTCATTAGAAATCTCTGATGACGTGAGCTTTAGTTCACAAAAGCTTATTCCAAATTCAGGTTGTTTGTCCTTCAGGTGCAACAAAAGATTTTACTACTTTTGCTGCAACGCTGTAAACACAATTAACCCTCACTTTGGAAATTGTTTACAAGAAATAATATTACCTCTCCTTACCAATGAATTAGGAAAGCATTTTGCTGGGAAGGAGCTGGACTTATTAAAACACTTTTATTTTTATTGAAAATATAAAATCTGTTCTTGTTCCTCCTTCTCTTCTAGCACTGTCTATATTACAAACAGAAATACTTTAGCACTTTTTCCAGACAATAGGTGAGGTATATAATGTAATTACCATAAATGCTAAAATAATACATCAAAATAGATGAATAAATTAACCTTACTGACCACAAAGAGAGTCAACATGATGTGGTGGTTTGAGTGTTGGGCTCTGACTCCAGAGACCAGGGTTAGAAGCATCACTTAGCCATGAAAAACCACTTGATGACCTTGGGCAAGTCATAGGCTCTTTCCGCACGGCATTTGCCATGCGAAAGGGCGCCTGGAGTGTTGCGTGATTATGAGGAGCGATCTGCACAACACACTCACAATCGCACGATGCTCCAGGGGCCGGCAGGCACCGATCACACACCTTTTCATTTTCGGCTGGAAGCCAAAAATGGTGTGTGATTGCGCATTGCTCCTGGGCCCCGTGTGCACTTACCTGGCGTGTGGAGCCTCCGGAGCTGCGCCGCTCACACTTCCTGTCCCAGCGCAGCCTGGGAAAGTCCCAGGTTGTGCTGCAGAAGGAAAAGACGGGGCTCTCGCACGAGCAGGCAGCTCGTGCAGAGCTGAAGCAGCAGGGATGTGAGAGCCTCTTGCTGGAGGCTGCTCGTGTGATCCCCGCACTCCAGCGCCAGAAAACGGTAAGGTGCAGAAAGGGCCATACTCTCTCAGTCTCAGAGAAAGGCAAAGGCAAACCCTCTCTGAACAAATCTTGCCAAGAAAATTCCATGATAGGTTTGCCTTAAGATTGCCATAAAGTGGAAACAACTGAAAGGCACACAACAACAGCAAGAACAAACTCTCCATCAAAAGTTAGGTCACATTAAAAGCATTTCATATTTTGCAGTTGTATATTTAATATGCATGTATGGTTATGGGAGACAGCAGGAGATTAGTAAAGAAGATTCTGGCATAGCTTCTGGAGTATGGTGAAAAGCCCTTACAAAGTAATGTTACTGGTGGGTTGGTTTTTGGATGGGGTGAGTCTCTGTTCTGAACAGTTTAGCTTTAGGAATTACCTATCCAAGTCACTTAAAGTGCAGTAAGGGAAGTAAATCCTGTTGAGTTAGGGCTTACTGTCAGGTAAGCAGATACAGAATACCACAGCCAGCTATTTGTGAGATCATAAGAGTTGTAGCCTGATATATCTGAAGAAGGCACTCTGTTGGTGGAAGCTGCTGTAAAAATGATTTTGGAAGATAAATTCACCAATGATTTTATGGTAATGTGTTTTCTGTGTTACTTATCACTGAATACAACTCAGCTGAGTCAAAGATAATTATAACATTTGTTAAGATAACAATAAAAATAGTGTGTTAGAGTTCATACGCAGTTCAATGTTGATACATTTCTTCAGTGTATCCTTCAGACAGTATTGACAGTTAACTCCCTGCTCAAAAACAGTTCAATTATATCTTTGGAATTCACAAAAAGCACAAGTATAGTACATCAGCAGTTTGGCTAGACTCCCACCAAAGGCTTAATCCTCAATCTTGGTCACACTCTCTGACCAGATCCTACTAAGGTTCAGTTACTCTTCTGCCTCTCACTAGGTTCCAGTGAGAACTAAACCTTTCAAAATAGTCACATTTTCTGGCTGACTGAAGGACTCTACTCCTTACTAGGTCCTCACTGAAGGAATAAAAATACTCACAGGTACATGGCTTCATATAACTTTTTCTCTCAGCCATAAGCCCCTCCCGCACGCTACAGGGCTGGGTTTCTCTCCTAAAGTGCTATTTTGGTTGCCTAGCAACCTGCTTTCAGGCTGAACTGGCTCCTCAGATAGCCAAACCCCCAGAAATTCATCATATCTACCTTGGCAGCAGATTGAGAGCCAGCATAGAATGGGATGGAAGGTAGTGTACCAAGTTCTAGCTATGGTCAAACTATCAGCCCTAAAGCTGAAATTCTGCAAATTTCTCAATGAGTTAGGTGACAAAGATACCAATGTGCCCAACATTTTTCTGGAAAGGGACAACATATATTGACCAGACCATTCATAACCTGGAAGAATTCTATTGAATGCAACTGTACTCTGCTGACAATGTTCACAATGCTACTAAATTTTATAGAGTTCAGTATATTATGGTTTAGGTATATGTTTCAGAGCAACTGCATATGCAGTTCACACTACACCATTATAGCACCATGATTATACCTTAACTGACATGGCAATATCCTAGCAAATCCTGTGGTTTGTAGTTTGGTGAGGCACTACAGCAATCCAGCGGAGAATTTGAAATTCTTTTCCCTATACTGCAAATCCCAGTATGGCACAAGAGCTTGCCTTGGCAATTAAAATGGAATCATAGCAGTTTAACTATGTAGTTGGAAAGGACTTTGAAATGGTATCATTCCCCAGGGTATACTGTGCTTGTTTCCATAGTGATGCTGAATACTATTAAAGGCCAGGTTTCTCATTTTTAACTCCAGCCACATGAGAAGATATGTGAAGGGTGCATATCTGCCTTTGGGAAGTTAATCTAAATAAATGGCATATATAGTGCCAAAGAAGCCCTCATAAAATAGTCAGCAGTGCGTGCGTGTGTGCATGCGTGTGTTTGTGCGTGTGTGCTCTTCAGTGTCTGATGTGTCTGTTGCACTGTCAATAATCACTATCAGCTAAGCCAATTCAGTCATTTTTGCCATATGCTATTAATAAGCCGGTAATAAAGATGACAAATCAGGAAACAGGAGAGTCCATGGAACAGAAATAGCATGCCAAGTGCCATCTTCATAGTCATATGATTTAATAAAGTTCCCTGCATCACCAAGCAACACAATACAAATAAAGGGCTAACTGGAAAACATCAACCCTCATGAGAAAACAGTACTTTCAAGGCTATTACTAAAGCATAGGAACAATAGCAATGAATAAAATTACGTTGTTTAATTACTGATAGTGAATTTTGAATATTAATGCCAGAGTGGTGTAGTGGTTTGAGCACTGGAGAGTTCAATTCTCAGCTCAGCCATGGAAACCCACTGGATGATCACGGGTGCATCACGCCCTCTCAGCCCCAGAAAACCCTGCAATATTTTCACCTTAGGGTCATCATACGTCAGAAATTATTTGAAGGCACACCACCACCACAATAACAATGCAATTGAATATTGGTATTGATTCACTCAATACTGGCATAGCTAGAGATTGTTAGGGAGAAGTCTAAGGGCCAGTGAGTGATTATACCCCCTGGCTGCAAAGAAGATCAGAACAAGGGAACAACTAGTCTAGTCTCAACTATTGGGCAGAGCAGAAGCTATAGGAACCCTGATTCCCTCTTCTGTGTCAGAACTAACAGTTGCAACTACTGGTAAGAACTAGTTCAACTACTAGTTGGAACTTGTTTAGATACTAGTTGGTCTGTGAATACAAATTGGAGGGAAGCATCAAAGAGAAGATGAAAGGCTCTAGATTATTTGTTGCACCTCAACTACAATAATTAAATAAAAATAAATGCAACGTGCTTTTTGAGGAAGGGGCTATTGGAACCATCTCTAGATTTTTTTTTAAAAAATCATTTGCTTAAAAAAGTGGAACAAAGAATGAATGTTTGTTACCACATGGTACTGCATCTGAACAAGTGGCTTTATATTCATGAAAGGTCACACTCAAATAAAAACCAGTTAGTTTTAAGGATGCTACCACATTTCCTCTTTTTCTCCCCCTCTTTCCTTCTTCCTATCCTTACCATACAAATCTGAGAAAAGACTCTGGAAAGGAAAAAAGTAACCCAATTTCAGTTGCACACCTTCTGAGACAATATATATACAGTCCTTCCTCTACAGTTGCAGGTTTGACCTTCTCAAGGCACGTGCTTGCCCTCCCCCTCCCCCTTATTTTTCTCTTCCCATTCCCTTGCATTCTTCACCCCAGGCTTGCCAGGCTTGTGTTTAAAATGAACACTTTTTTCCCCTTTAAGGTGAGCAAAGCCTCCCTCTCACTGCTGGAGGCATGTCCTCTCTTCCATGTGGCTGCACTTTCTGCTATGTAATGGCTACCGATTGGTCAGGTCCTCTTTTTGCTCTTACTCCTCTCTTTTCAAACTGGCTGCCAGGAGCAACTAGAAGGGAAAAACAGTTCTCTCCTCCCTTTGAGGGGAAAGTACTGGTAAGTCCTTTGCTGCGTCTTTATTCTCCCCTGTCCCCCAACACTGGGACCAGAGGCAAAGGAATGGGAGGGGAGCTCTAGAGGATAATCTGGGTGGGCAGGTGGGAGTCATTTGTGATTTTTCCACTTTTGCGAGGGTTCTGTGCCCCTAACCCTCATGAATGTCAAGAGACTACTGTAGACAGACAGACAGATATTTTCAAGACTTCAGTCCTTGCTCATAAATCCCTGCAGTCTTATATATCTGCCTAGAAGTAAATCACACTGCCAGCAGGTAAAACTGTATAGATTATAGCCTGAGGGGAAAGGCTCTTGTCATCAAAACCACTGCACTTTTCCTGCTGTAACAGGCCAGAGTGTGCACTGACAGGATTCCTCTTGAGACAAAGCAACTAGGTGCAAAAGTCTTCCTTTCAGTTGGTTTCATAACTTATTTCAAGCTCTTTGTCTTAGAGCTAAAAATAGTCACTGATAGAAATTTTCACATGTAAAAAAAAAGCAATTGTAAAACAGTTTATTGTGATTCTTCACTTGACGGACCTGCTGGTCTAAGATGATAACTCATTGAATAATCCAACACAGCTCTGCGGGGTGAAATTAGCTACTCAGTTTCAAACAACATATCCAGAAATGTCAATCAGCATCCTGAGTTAATTTTACAAACCACTGAAGGGCATTGCTTAGATAGAAGGAGGATAATCAGTTAACTCTGAAATCAGATTGGCTTACCCTTTTATAGTTTATTCTGACATCTCTTGTGCAAAATTAAGACCAACTAGCATTACTGAATTACTTTTGACATGCTTTTGCTCGCAAGAGATCCAGCGTGGCACCTTCATAAATGTTCTTAAATGCTCACCCTTCTACCATCTATAAACCTCTCATTGATTATTGTCAACAGCTTCAGGTCTGTTTCCAAGTCCACCTTAAAGTGCTTGTTATCATCTTTAAGTCTCTTCATAGAAACAGGCTCCTTGAAGTGTCACTTCTTCTCATGTACCCCAAACCTTGAAATTCCTAATCTGAATGGTTCCACCTTGCATGTGCTCTCCCAACAGGTGGCTGCGAGGGAGAAAGCTTTTTCAGTAGTAACTTCTTACCTTTCTCAGAGACACTTACCTGGTGCCTCCATAAGTATCTTATTAGTACCAGAGGGGTTCTTTTTTATCTTTTCCCAGCAATTTAAAATTTGCTGTGGCTTTTTGAGGAATTTTCTGTACCATTAGATGGAATGGGACAGCCAATTCGGGGCAATGGATTATGGGAGCAGAGAGTGATAGCAACAAAGTGTTAGAGGTCAGAGCTGTATGTCCCATGTGACATCTGTACATCCATTAAACTGCCCTGCTGCACTCAGAGATGGCGGAGGACATTCTTGAATTTCAGGCTGATTTAATCGCCTTCATAGGTGAAATAGTGGGGACATCATCTTGTTCTTCACCTCGTGCAGCAAAATGTCTTGGGCTAAGCCCTGCTAGTTCATTCTGCTTTAGTTTCCACTGTTTGCTGTTGTGATTTTGGATGTAAATCTAATGTTAAAGTTATTAGTACTTTTAACGGTACTAGCTTCTTTAGGAACCTTTGATTAAGGCAGCTATATGAAATGTTGGTCACAGATGAAAGACGTGATTTGCCTGCCAGACTAAGCAGTATTTTGTTTGGTTTAAGACAAGAGGTCAGCAATTTGTGCCCCCCCCCGCCAAATGTTGTTGGATTTGCAACTGCCATCTGCCTTAGCTAGGAGATTCACTTGTGAAAAGCGGTTAGAATTGTATCCATCAGCATCTGGAAGAGGAACACAGTTTATCCACTGCCAGTTTAGATGGTTGTGGTTTCCCTTCTGGAGATAAAATCTCCTGTTTTTTGGAGTCTCTTTGTTTAGGGCAGGAGGGCTTGGATATTTAAGCATGCCACCAGTGCTGGAAGCTGCCGTTCCCAAGGATGAGACAATGAGTCATAGTTATAAACAGTAAGGAACTCACGTCCCCAGTTCATTCATGACTGAAAATCTGTTCAGTATCACAGCAGCCTCATATAAAACAGATCATGGCCTTCTGTGAACTCATCTCTTTTGAAACTATGGTCTAGTCAGCATTTTTACTACCTGAGGAGATATTTTAGGCATGCCTGATTAAATAGATGCCATCCAAATTAACCTCAACAAGAACCAGAGTAATTTTATGGGCATAAAAGGGATGCAGGGTTATTTTTCAGAACAGAAAAGCCAAGAACACTCATCAAGACTGAAATTTCTCTGGAAGGTTTTAAGGAAACGCAGAACTCAGGCTACTGATTTACTGCCTTGTAAAGTTGAGTGTGTCTTAATAAAAGTTCCTAGCTTTCAGACATTGTTTGGACAAACATTTTACAACTCAATCACACATTCTCCTTGTCAGATAAGCTATCGATTGGCAACACAGAACGGCATCTCTTATCACTTTTAGGCAAAAGAACTGTGCTTGTTTTATGTATTATATAAGAGCTAAATAATAATTAACTAATGCAACAAAGAACTGCTGAATAAAGCACAATATTCAGCTCCTCAACTTGAAGAGCACATTTTAAACTCATAACACCAAATGTCCTGAGGGGATAAAATCTCACACATGCCTTTGGGTAATTTTATGTTTTCAGTGGGCTTTGCTGATGCATGACCTAGTTCTAGCTTACTAGTTCCTACTTCTCTTTCTATTGTATTGCATCTTATTTTAAATTGGAAAGTATTTCAACAATCTGTTAGCCACAAATACAGATGAGGAGGGGAGGAAGAGAAAAAAAGCTTTTATTTTAGCACTAGTGTATTTACCCAGTATTGCCTGGGATTTTATTTTCTCATAGGTAACACTTGTTAAAAATACCTTAGGAACTACCTTACCTTATCTTAGGAATTAGATGCAGTTCAAATACACAGATTTGAGTTCCTGTGTCTTTAATTCCCCAAACTGTCTTGTCCAGAACTTGTAACTTTCCCCCATATTCCCCAATCTGTATTCAGAGTTTCCTGAGGGAATACACTGTCCTCCTCTTCCTTGCTGCTAGGCCTTGTCTCCATAGCAACCGGCCAGGCCCAAGAGCTCTCTGACTGAGAATTCTAAAGGCCACTCCCTAAAATGCAAACCCCAGGATTCCATAGAATCTTCACAGGCAGCCAATCATATGAGGTCTTCTGACACAGCAAATCATATGAGGTCTTCGCCTGCCTGACACAGACAAACTCACAAACTTTGACTTTTATATATTAGATGAGCTTTTGCAAATGCAAACCCACTTTTTTGGATGCTGTACCAATTAATGTTCAGGCTTTGGATATAAAGCATTTTTATACCATTGTGGGAGTAGGACAGAATGATGATGATGATGATGATGATGATGATGATGATGATGATATTAGCAATTGACCAAAGGGGGTAAAAGAACAACTAGCTTGATTTTATATTATAAAAGCCTGCACCTAAAATAAAGTGATGGAGGAGAATGAGAAAGCTTTGGGGTTGAGGACAAGATCCAGAGCCCATTGCCCCAGAGTCAGGAGCTGGAAGTTCCCCTGGTAAATTTTGCCTCAGACTTGGAACTGAAGAAAGCTTTATGGAATTCTAACTTATGTATTTCAAATACAGCATTTTGTATTTAGAACAAAAAAGAATTAAGGTAAGGCATCAGTTTAGAAGAGTTTGTCAAATGTACATCAAAGGTGTACTCCATCATTTAAGAAGGAATTCAAAGCAAACTATATAATGTCCCAACTCTCATTCATCTCCCATCCAAGCACTGGCTAGTGTAGCATTAGCAAAATGCTACACGACAGTGTCACAGATTTTCTATCAGATTTCCATGAATAGGGCTAACAGAGTAGCTTGTCCTGAGATAATACAAGGATAGCATCTGAGACTTGACAAAAGAGTATTAACTAATATCTCATTGTGTTTCAGTGATGTTTCTCCACCCTATGGAAGTAAGAAAATTTAGTGATGGTCAGAAATGGTAACTCATCCCAAGCTTGAGTTGGATGGGTGGGAGATGGAGTGTATGTATGTGAACAGAAGAATAGTTCTGCAGTTTTGAGTGTGACTCAAGAAGACTCTCAGAAACCTTAATTTGATTTCTGTCAGCATAAGATTGTTAGCTAGGGCCATTTCCGCACTAGCCTGCTATTGTGCTATTATTCCACTTTCAACATCCTATGAAATCCTAGGATTTGCAGTTTAGAGAGGAGTCTCAAAGTGTAATTATTTCAAACTCTTTTGTCTTTATATATAAAAAGGAAAAGACCAACAGTACAATCCATCTTTTTAAAAATTTTTGATTCCTTTCAGTATGATTAATCTAATAAGAGTTAAATTAAATCTGCTTTCAAGTGATTGCACCCTATTTAAAATAGTTTGCAAGTCAGATTTTATATAGATCATCAGTTATACCTCATATGACACCACAGTTACTCATTGTATGGTCCTTCAAAAATGATAGAACCACATTCTGCTTATTCTGGGTAGAAGGTATACATGAGTATGCCTTTAAGTCACCTATTGACTTACCACAATTCATTAATTTCAAAGGGTTTTCTTAGGCAAAGAATACTCAGAGGTGGTTTTGCCTGTTCCTTCCTCTGAAATATTCCCTACAGCAACTGGTATTTGTTGGTGGTCTCCCATCCAAATAGGAACCAGATAGGATCTGGTACCTTTAAGGTATTTAGGCCCTAGGGTAGAAGGTATACTGCTCTGAAATGACTTTTCACACAGTTCCTCTTTTTTTCCCTGCAATTTTTTTCAACAGTATACACAATAACAGAGCCATTGTGGTAGAGTGGTTTGAGCACTAGACTACAACTCTGGAGACCAGGATTCAAATCCCTGCTCAGCTGTGGAAACTCACTGGGTGACCTTGGGCTAGTCACACTCTCTCACCCTCAGAGGAAGGCAATGGCAAAATGCCCATGAACAAATCTTGCCAAGAAAACTCCATGATATATTTGCCTTAGGATCATCAGAAGTCGTAAATGACTTGAAGGCACACAGAAATTACAATATACAATAAACATATGGATATCATGAACTGGATTCTTATTCCTTGGCAAGTCCTTCTTCCAATGTTATTTATTTTGCCATGGCTTTAGTGGAGGGTAGTGGCTCCAATCTAGCAGGGCAGTAAATCTGTTATGAGTGTTAGTCTGATCTTTAAAGGATGTAACCATCTCCTTGGAAGCCATCCCTACTATCAGTACTGCTTTTTAAAAGTAGTTTTCTTGGAACGGTTTTACTCTGTTTTTGAAGAATAATCTTTATCTGCTGCGCATCAGCTTTTGACTCCTGACAGGGTGGGAAATGATAAAACAAACAATGGCTGTACAGTTGCTATCGTTGCATAAAAAGCCAGTTAAAGAGCGAATCTACTTCATACTTTTTGACTATGTGATGAATCTCAGTATGTAAGAGTCAAGCCAAAACCAATTCCATATATCCCCCAACCCCCCTTTCCCCACAAATGTTTTCTTGCTTTTATGGATGAGGGCTTTGAAAATACTCCTTGGAGTCCCTTTATCTGCCTGTCTGGGGCTATGAAGCGCAACCCATTCTCAGTTTTACGAGGTTCAGCTAATTATGGCAAGCCTGCTAGGAAGCTTCTGGCATTTTGTGGAAAATGTCACTGGTTGTCTTGAAAAGTAACAGTAATCCTGCTGGTGTATCATTTATATAATGCTCCATTTTCATCCATATTACATCACTGCAGCGAAATATCCAAATCTAACAACTATTTTATTGCTATTCAGAAAGCTGAAAAGCAATTTTAGTCCTGCTTTCCCCTTCTGTGCAGACTTTATGTTTGGATTCTAAAAGCACTGAAAACTGGAGAGGCATGTGTGTTAAGTGTCTTGTTAATTGGAACATGGGTGTCTGGGAAGCCTTTTCATACCTCTGAAGCTTTCCGGTTTCAGCTTTGATCTGATTTTCACCCTGCCCTGCTAGTTTCTTATATCTTCAGGGAGACCTGAGTCAGGCAGTCATGTATCTCCGTTCTGAAGCAGACCATTCTACGTGTTTCCTCTGGCTATGTGGATTGATTGTTAGATGGTTTGAAGAGTAAATTGTCAAAGCTATGAAAGTTCAAGCGTAGGAATCAGTCCAGGAATCCCATACTTGTGCTCAGAATTATCTTATTACAGCAGGGCAGGGGTGGAAAACCTGCAGTTCTCCAGAAATGCGGAATTAGCCCCAGTAGCCACAGAAAGCATAACCATTGTTTAGGGATGATGGGATCTCTAATCCAACAACATCTGACAAGTCACTCTTGCCTTTGGGGTTGGCCCAACCAAACTGTCACAAAAACTATGTGCATGTGTGATTTCAGGTCTGCTTCCAATTTTACCTGGATTGCAGTCTTCAGAAACAACAACTACTATGAGTAACTCTGCATGTTTCTCACATGCTTGAGACCTACAATCAGAGAATTATAGATTTAGAAGGGGATAACAGGTCAGTGTCACTATAACACACAGACACACGTGCACTGTAAAAGGAAAATAATAGGGAAAACAGTATCTCCCACAACACATAGATGCACTGATGGAGTCTGGTGCCACCTGTAGAGATGGACAGCAGCTTAGATATTTTTCAAAGAGAATTAGACAAATCCATGGTCCTTCATTCTATTCACTGTCCAGCCAACATGCCCTAGCCACTGAAAATGTTTAGATGTCAGAGGGCTGTTTGGGTGGAAAACACAGCCTTTAGGGGGTTTTCCCAAAAAGAGGTTTCCTGTGTACTTCTTCAGAGTTTGGAGGGCCCTCAAGTCCTTCTCGTGTGTGTGTGTGTGTGTGTGTAGCTATTATGGCTAGATGAAGGATCCAGCACGACTTTCCCATTAATATGGTGATATAGATTCTATAATAAAATCTCCAGCAGTAGAGTATACCACTGTATATGAATTACTGGGAGACAACCTCTGGAATGGGCTATAGTCCTCAAGGGCTGCCTGTGTGAGTTTCCTAAAGGAAACTAATTTGAGCCCCTAGTGGGAAGCAAGGACCTGAACTCAGAGGCGTATCTAGGGTGGGGCAAGTAGGGCACGTGCCCCAGGCACTAATGCTGGAGAGGACACAAGAAAGCCATGCATGTATGGGTGGAGGTAGAAATAAGAAGGTAGGGGCACAAATTCCATGCTTGCCCTACCTGCTGTTTACACCAGATATGCCACTGCCTGAATTAGACAAACCTTTGGTCTTCATCACCAGCTTTCTGCAATATTCTTCACAACACAGATGACATGGTAGGAGCAGGAGAGAAGCTACATTGCAGAAGTATCCATAAAAGAATACAAGCATGAGCTGTGGTGTTGTAATGCTAAATTTTGGCATGCAGACACTCATAATAATAATCCTCACAGCTGTGCCTTCCCCCAGTGAAGAGCCCAAAGTGCAAGCAGCTGTGTTGATCTGTATCAACAGGTCTTTTCAAGGATTTCCATCTCCAGCAGGTGCAAGTCTTTTATAAAGGTGCTTGGTTTTAATTGCCCATTCAAGATCAAGCCATGACAAAATACTATCCCAGCCCCCACCCCCACCCCCAGTATTGTGAATGTTGCTGTTCAGCTCTGAGGGTATGTCTAAGGTCCTAGTGATTTGATTTTGCAGGCTTGCCTCTTACTGCAGTACAAACGCAGTAAGAGACAAATAGCTCATCTTCAGTGAGTGAGCATATGCTGTAGGTGAAAACATGCACCTGATGTTATGCAGTATCAGAAAATCCTATTGCGTATTTGTTATCAGCAGTACTGAAAATATCACAACAGTGATATTGATTCTCTGACAGTTTTTGGTTTTTGCATTCACAACATTTGCAAGAAAAGCTCTCCTCTCCATAACTGCTCCTTCCACTTGCATTCTGAATTAGCAAATTGCTGCTAATTTGGTCTGGAGGAAAACCAACCAATTCCCGAATCACACAGATTTCACATCCCCCTTTTTCACTCTGGGATCTGATTTTTTTTTTCCTTAGCAACATTTTGTGCTGGATGCTATTTCTCATCTTCTCTGTAGCTCTCTTTCTGCTACTTACTTGTTTAAGGAACAGGTACTGAATATGGGCACATATGCTAGAGTTCTGAAAGGAGCTAAGCTATGAACTTCACTCTCTTGATGAGACATCAGTCAGTGGCTTCTCTTATCTTTATCTCTTATCATACCCTCATGAAATAAAACTGACACTCCAAGATAAAATGTGCATAGAAAAAATGGAGAATACTGGAAAAGACAATGACCTTTTTAGGGGAAACGTGCCTAAGTTCAACAATGGTAGCCCAAGTGAATTGGAGACAACATTTTGTTTAATGACAGACCAGGTCAGTTGTTGGCATGATAAATTTAGTAATCTGCAATTGAAGAAAACATACACCTGAATATATATAGCAGTTTGGAAAGTCCAGCAACAGCATACCAAAGACATTAACCAATCATTAAACAGAAATGATTAATATAACAATGGAAAAAATTTAAGCAAGCAGATAATAAAAAAGTATTCACATCGAACTTTTTCCTTAGATTTTACATTGTTGTTGCTATTAGTTGAAAATGCCAATGAACAAATGGTAGAGTCAGAGTATTCTGGAAATGTTCGATTTGTTTGTTTGTTTTCCCCCGAGATTCCTAAGAGCTCAATAATTTAGTTTGGTTCATGATTTTTTTTTTCCTACAGGGTTGCTCTATCTTACTTTATGGTCAGCTTGATCTTTATATTCAAGATGCATGCTACCTCAACAGCAAGGAGAAATTTCCCTCCCAATGCTGGGATGATATTATTAACACTAAGGGTTTCATTTGGACAATACTTCATGTATCTGGTGAAGTGGTCTGTAGCTTGCAAAAGCATCAGCCATAAAAATGTGTTAGTCTTTAAAATGCTATGGGACTCTGTTCTTTTGGCTGCAAAAGACCAACATGACTTTCCCTTTTGAAATAACAGAGGGATTATTTCTGAGCACATGACTGATTGGCGAAAATTTTGTGTCCATAGTCTGTCATATCAAGTTGAAAGGATGACATTCAGCTATTGACTTGAAACAAATATTTGGCGGCAAGGAATCTAGCCTCTTTCAAAAGTTGCTGGTGTTCCAAAACAGCCTAACCATGAGAAAATTAAGTCAGCAAAACCACAAAGATGTCTATCATGGAACAAAGAATTCCTCGCTGGCTTCTGCAGTGAAGTCCCATTTACATCCTCTACGATCCTGGGGCTGCTACAAAGTTCCTGATAATTTTCTGCATTCAATAATTGCAATTTATATGAAGGTTGGGCTAATGTGTCACAATAATGGTACTCCTTTCCATGAATGTGTGCCTAAAACTGTGTAGCATTGTAGTTTCTATACATTTTTAAAAGTTCCATGCAGCGGGAAAACCATATAGATATGTATTGTGCCACATCACTAACTGTGGTGCAGACACTCTTACTTCTACTGATGTCAACACACTTAAGATGAGTCAGATCTGTGCAAGAGGTCTTCTGATATATTTCCAAAACTCTGAGGTACTGCAAAGCAAAAACATGTTTTTAGTAAGAGTACTGTAAGAGGTACAATTTCTTATAAATGGTTTCTGATCCAGACTTTGTCTGAATATAATTCCAATCAGACTTTGGATAAGTCATTTTTTTTTTTTTTTTGGATTATAACTCCTAGAATTCCTAGTCAGCTTTAGCTATAGGGGAGTCTGGGAACCATAGCCCAAAAGGCAACTCTCTCCAAGCTCTCATTCCAAATTAGTTCAGTGTAAATTCAGTGCATTCTGAAGCTGTTTGGTTTGTTTGTTTACAGGTAGGGCTCTTTAACATAAAAAGTCATATTATGATTGTGGTTGTTGTGTGCTTTCAAGTCAGTTCTGCCTTATGGAGACCCTAAGGTGAACCTATTATAAGGTTTTCTGCTCCATGGCCCAGAGAAGAATTGAATTCTGGTCTCCAGCATCGTAGTCCAATGCTCAAACCACTACACCATACTGGAAATGCCCCTAAATATAGGCCTGAACAAGGAAGACTGAAGAAATAAGTACCTAGTAGCCTCGGCTCCCTATTGGGAAGATTAGCAGAGCAGTACCTAGCTGTAAGCTGGTCCCCTAGAATACAGACTGCCACTTTGCTGTGATACAGGTATGGGCCAGGATCCTGCATAGTTAGCCATATCCCAGACAAGTAGCTGAGATACATCTCCTGGAGTATTCCCCCCTAACCTACCTTTCCAAGTTTAGCAGCATCCTCCCCCCCAGATGGCTATTTCCATGTTGGTGGAGAGTGGAAGGAAGCAGCAGAGATGCATCCAGCTGTTTTCTTTTAGCTGGATGCCCTGTAACAAGAATCCTCAGAGACTTCCCAAGGGTCTTCTGGAGGTCTCTGGAGATTACATTGCTGCTGGGCACTCAGCTGAAGCTAAATAGCAGGGTGTATCTCAGTTGCCTCACCTGCTCTCAACCAAAATGAAAATGGCTCTTTTGAGGGGTTCACCTGTTACTCCCTTGGCCTAACCCTGTCCCAGGGTTTACAACTTTGATATAAAATTAATCTAACCCACCAGAGAGGTCACTCGAATGTGCATGTAGGCAATCAACGGTCGTACCATCTAAAAAGACCAGGCCAGTAAATATCCCCAGTCACATAGCAACAGAAGACCTCATGTTGTTGCCCTGGTAGACAAATGGTCTTTAACCTTTTAAGGAGTCCACTTGAAGGGAGTCAAAGTGTTGGACACTGGAAGTAATAAACCTTATCAGACTCATCTCCAGAAACCCACACGACAGCCTCAAAGCGGAGGAAGATCATGTTATTTAGATGATCTTCCGATATCAGAGAAATGCCAGGTGTGGAGATGTTTTGCTTTCTGCCCTGCTTTCCCTGGGAAAAGATTTGCCTTCA
Source organism: Ctenosaura bakeri (assembly GCA_948474755.1). NCBI lineage: Eukaryota > Metazoa > Chordata > Lepidosauria > Squamata > Iguanidae > Ctenosaura > Ctenosaura bakeri. Next base: position 21,287 of record CAOLHI010003092.1, on the reverse strand, counting down.
AAGTAAATTTTTCCTACAAATAGTCCATGTTTTAAGGCTAGAAAGGAGGGGACACAGGAGGGAATGCAAGAAGAAAAAGGCGATGCAATGCTGTGATCCCTGCCTCTCTAACAGAAGACTTCAGGAGAGGTGCAGTATACTATCCTATTTTTCCTGTTTTCACTCTTTAAGTCTATTAGCCCTTGAATGAGTGTGGGTGTGTGTGAGCTTAAGTACAAACTATTGTTATTCAATAAAGCTATTCTTTGAATTTCTTTGTGTGATTTCTGACTGAGCCAGACCCCGTAAACATTGGGTTAAAAAGATCCTAATATACCCTGCACTCTTTACATTGCTAAAGCAGTGCTCAGAGCTAATTTCCCCACAAGAGACAATTTTGACAGCTTTTGGGAATCCCCTTAAGTCCCAAGCAAGCAGGATAACACACCACATTGGGGTTTGGGGGAGGGGGATTTTGATCATTGCATGGTTGGAGTAGAACTCCGACCTCAGCACCAGTGAAGCAAATGAGTTCTAAGTTTGACTTATATCATTGTAGTTCACTAACAAGATGCCAACCATGATGATATTATTCTTTTCTCCCTAGAGATCATGATGGGATGTGAAGTCAAGAAAATAGTTGAGGTTTATCTTTATTACACAGCTATATCAGCTTGACACCCCTTTAACTGTCATCACTCCGTCTGACAGAATCCTGGACCTTATATTTTGTTGAGACTTTTAGAATTTCCACTAATTTTCTACTTCTGGAGTTCAAGGCAATGTCCAGTAGAGCTCCCTAGTAGATAATTCTAAGTATCTCACCAAACTGCACATCACAGGATTGTTTAGAATGGAGCCATGATAGTTGTAATAGTATCAAGTTGATATAACTGTTTAGTAATAGATCACTAAACTCTTTTGATTCATAGGACCTTTGGAATTACCATGTAAAGCTATGTAGGAAGTGATAAAGAGGCAAAATCTCTTACGCCAGTGAGCAAGAAAACATCTAAGACAACTTTGGAAAAAAAAGTTTCTTATGCTGTGTGCTGTTCATAACTAAACTGATGTTTGGACGTCAGATACATAGCAAGCCTGTTCCCCCCCCCTTTTTTTTTCTTTCTTTTTTTTCTTTTAGCCTTTGCAAAAGTCATGCTGAGACCAGAAGTGTAATTCAGGCAGCCCCGTCATAATGATCATTTCATGATACTTACTTGAAGAAAATTATGTGGAGTAGCCAAAATGTTTTAAATGAAACTCAAGTTCTGTGGAAAGGCATAAATTCTACAGATGTGAAGTTCTAACCACATTGCTTTCTCCATGTGTCAGGAATAGATTAACAAGTGTGGGGGTTATAATTCTTTAGCAACAAGAGTGGCCTGGTCCTGGGGCACTGGAGTATTCAACTGAAACTTTTCTCCAGACTGACTGTCAACTGACGCAGCATGAGGCATTATTCCAGAAACCACAACTCTGCAATTTCAAGATCAGGTAGCTGTAGTTGTGTACAGACGCCAACTAACTGGCCACGTAGACATGACAAAATATCAATAAGTTATTTGAAGACAACTGTTGGTCTGCATTTAGTTTTAACCTTTTGCGTTCCAGGAAAAATTAACTCATGTAAAAGTATCTCAGTTCAGAATGCAAATTCCTTAACTTCTGAGGAAATAGAAAGCTGGAGGAGCTGTACCTCCATGCTATGTTTGTTCAATGCAAGGATATTGTGTATTTCACCACCTCAAAGGGTATATTCCTGTAATTTTGGGTGGGTAGAAAAAGAACCTTAATAGCTCTAATGATTTGGTGTATCGCTGTAATCTTGGGGGGAGGGGTAGAAGAAGAATCTTGTATGTCCACTTACCTGATTAATGTGTAGGCATCAAACATTACTTTTCTGGTAAAGCTAAAATAGTGGCAATATTCCAGGATGTATACCATTTTTATCTATGCATGAGCTTTACAAACACCATTATATAAATCCTAAACTTCAGCTTGATTTCAGTCATGCTTACTTCCACTTACGGTTTATTTATTTATAGATTTATTGACTCATTTAGATGCATGTAAAGAACATAATATGTGTAGTGTCAATTGAAATTGTGACAGATCAGAAATAAAGGAGCTGTTTCTTAAAAGCAACTATTTCCTACAATAGAGATGGGAAATGTGTCCCTTCCCACCCTACCTTGTGTTGTCAGAGCATCAATCCTAACAAACAAACCTAGAAGTTAGGAATGGAAAGTATTGTGTATCTTTTGAGAAAGTGGAATTATATATAATGAATTATTGTCTGAAATAAATGTTTATGTGTTTAACTGTTCACTTAGTGAACCATGTCAAAAGTCATTTATAACAAAATGTTTAAAACCATAATAAACATACAAAATTTACAATAAAACCGTAGCGATATAAAAGGGCAAGGCTAATATGATACTTCATCAAATAATTACTTGCCAACTTCCAGTAGGAGGAAAAACAATGTTGGCTACTTGGGTGGGTAGTCCAGCGGCATAAATTAAACAGCCATAATCCTGTAGATAGTCCAATGTTTGTAAAACTCAGTAAGATAGCTTTTGGTGAGGAGGAAAAAGACTTGGTGGTTCCTGTTAGTTGGTATTCCCCCTTGTGGTCCAAACAGCCAACTGCCAGACACATTTGGACATTACCGTCTTCTTCAGTGGCAGGGTTTTTCTTCAAATTTCTTACGCCTCCCAGAAATATATTGTGCAGCTGTTGAAAAGAGAAGGAATCCTCCTACCCTCTTCCAGTGAAAAATCCTGCCACTGAAGAAGATGGTATCGTCGAAACGCACCTGGCAGTTGGCTGTTTGGACCACAAGGGGGTATAACAACTAACAGGAACCACCAAGTCTTTTTCCTCCTCACCAAAAGCTATCTTACTAGAGTTTTACAAACATTGGACTATCTACAGGACTACGGCTGTTTAATTATGCTGTTGGACTACCCACCCTAGTAGCCAACATTGTTTTTCCTCCTACTGGAAGTTGGCAAGTAATTATTTGATGAAGTATCATATTAGCCTTGCCCTTTTATATCGCTAAGGTTTTATTGTAAATTTTGTATGTTTATTATGGTTTTAAACATTTTGTTATAAACGACTTTTGACATGGTTCACTAAGTGAACAGTTAAATACATAAAATTTTATTTCAGACAATAATTCATTATATCTAATTCCATTTCCTCAAAAGATACACATTCTTTCCATTCCTAACTTCTAGGTTTGTTGGTTTTTGGTATTAGGAGATAGTTCCCCTTTTTCCAGAGTATCAGTCCTATCATCCCTCATCATTGAGTATGCTGACTTCATAGTGAATTAGCAGCTTAATATTACTCAGACCTAGGGGGAAATCTGTGTTTCGTTAATGATAAAGACATCCCCACTATTTTTTTTTAAATCTCCTAATTTATTTTCACAAGAGAAACAGGAGTAAAAGGAAAGTCAACACCAATTTCTAGCCTCATACAAATGAAACTATTAATAATTCCTAAATAATACTGCAGATTCATCCCCATTTCCTTTCTCTTCCTGTTTAGAATACTGTTTTATTTCATCTGGAATGGATTAAATCACCTCTTACCCAACCAATTTGCTTTCTTTACAGTTTGTAAATAATCTTGTGATTTTGAGAGAAATATGTAAAACCATTACAGGAAGCCCCCACTTTTTGATGCGCCATTATCTGATGATTCACACTTTTGATGCTTCCAAATTAAGAACAAGTTCCATTAATTCTATGGGGGTTACACTCTTCATCAGTTCTTCTTGTCTACAGAGGCTCACAAAGCAAGCTGAGAGGGAAAAAACAGTGCTAAGACAGCAGAGAGACTTTGCAAGCAGAGCATTCAGCCCCAAGTGAGCCTCCACAGGCCCTTCATGCTCTCTACAGTACAGTACACGGGTTCCACTTTTCAACCAGTTCCGTTTCCTGACAGTGCTCCTGCTCCTAACCTGTCAGATAAGTGGGGGAAGCCTATGCTACATTTCCACCTGTAGGCTCCCTTCAGTACTGTATCTTATATTCATTTTAGATGATAAAGAATTTCAGACTCTGCTGCACATATTTATTCAGTAAGTCCTCACTCTGTTCAATAAACCTTCACAAGCATGGGATTGCTACCTAAAGTTATATTTCAGCAGCAATAGAAGTATAAAGAAGTATAAAAACACAGGTCCGATGAATGCTATTCTGGTTTTGGTATTTCCCAGCTCCCAAATCAGAATTGAATGAGTCCATTTAATTCAAATATACAAAATTTATTTTCAAAATGATAACATTAAAAAACCAGAAAAAAAGAAATAACATCAGTTTCAAATAGTGCTTCAAGAAGGAAAAAAAAAACATAATATATGATATACAGGTTAATGAAAGCTGCCTTTGTAAAGGACTGCTCACTTCTCCTCTCTTAATTTGACCTTTGGTAAACAAAACCCATGTAGGATCGCTAAAGTTGTACCTGGAATCCCTGACACAGAAATAAGATAGTTTCTTTTCCTATGCAATCTCAAATTCAAACTCTAACATTCCTATGCAGTCTCAAGATACTATTGGTAGAAAATCTATAACTGGAACAAACTATTTAGCAATAAGCATAGGGTTTAGACAGCCTTGCTGCAAGGTTGTTAAGGAATTTACTTTTTAATCCATAATGGGTAAACATTCCTAAGAGAAGATAATCTCTTAAGAGTCCTTCAATTATTTTAAATCAATGTATACTGGATCTTAATAAATTTTGTTAACTCTGCAATGTAGAGCAAGACTGGCTTGGTTTTTTAAAAATATTTATTAAACTTACTTGCTGTAATGGTTATAATCTAGAACTATAACCAGCAGCAGAGTGTGTAGTATTTATAAATGGTAGATAATTATAGTTTCACTCAGGAAATGTTTTATGTATCTTAAATAACAACATAAGTGGGGAGTGTTCTGCCTATTCTGTTACTTCTTTCCACACAATCAAGAATCCTGCTTTTCTCAGGATTTCTGACCTAGCAGATAGAACCCATGTACAGAGTCTCTCCTCTTCTGAATATTATTTCCATGTGAGAAGAGCAAGGAGAGAGGAGACAGGGCTATCTCTCTTCTCTCCCCGCATGTTTCCTTAAATTACAATAACTTCACAACTGAATAGGGCTTATGATATTTTTAAATATATAGTATGTACACTTGCATGTAAGACTAGTAGTGATTGTTTAACACAGTGGTGGGGAAAATGCAGACCACAGACCTCATGTGTCCTTCAGGGCTGTATTTGTGTCCCTCAGGGACCCCTAGAGAGTCAATATTTCTTTTTAAAAAACTATTTGCAGAAAAAAAAAATGTCCTCCAAAATGGCCTATACGGTCTGTAGGAGGTATTTTCATGGTGTTTGGGGGTCTCTTTGACCCCTCCAGGCAAAAAAAATTTGCAAAATTTTCCAAAAAAAAATTCTCCCTCAAATTGACCTAAAATGCCCTCCGAACATGGTGAGAATGCCCCCATATCCCCAAGAAGGCATTTAGGGCATTTTTTTTAATAGGAGCAGGTGCGTTTAGGCATGTGGTCCTCCAATATCTGCTACTTCCTAGTCTTCTACAGTTGCCCACCCTAGTTTAACACAGTTTAACATGAATTGATAGTATTCTTGGAAAACCATACACTTCCAGGAGACAAATAATGATACATTTACTTCCCTCATACAAAGAACCTCAAAACTTCTCAGTCATTGTGTCCTTCTCATTTTGGTCAAACAAACTGAAACAATGCATATATGTTGTTCTTCAGTGAGCAAAGCAGACAAAATAAGCTTGCATTTAATGAAAGTGGACTATCTTTTATGATATTTAGGCTGGGGAGACTAAGGCAACAAACTGTATCTTGATTAAAGCTGTAATATTTATCTGGAAATAAGGCCCACTGGACACTTAGTTCAGAAGAAACAGGAACAGAGATGCACAGTAAATGCAGACAGAAGATGAAAATACCTGGTATCATGTTTTGCTCTCATACTTTCCAAATCCTCCATTCTCTTTATCAACATTTTTGCTGGAAGTAGGTCCTGAAATGCTACCCACCATTTAGTTTAAAAGGTATAGCTTCTCTTCTGGTAATTTCAGGACTGTTTCAAATATCAGCTGAAGATACAAGACTGTTATTGCTGATGTCCATTTCATAGATTATCTAATTCCTATGACTTCATTCCTTTATGGGAAATATGTCCAGTTCCCACAGATAGATGTAGACATTCAGTTCAAAAAAAGCTCACTGTTTTACTGCCAAAAGCCCAGCTATCTAGATCACGATGATTCCATAAACATGAGACGCTAAACTGTAAGTAATTTGGCAACTAATATCCACACAAAAATTATAGTAGTAACCTTCACAAGCACTGAATCATTCCCTTGTGTGCTAGTTCACTTGTAATAATCATGGGCCAATTAAACTATAGTTTATCAACCCAAGAGTAAGCCATAGGCCTTCCTTACCTCTCCATTCCTGCTTTGGTGTTGCAATGCTTGCTTGTTTAATTCACAGTTCTCAATTACATGTGAACCGAGGCAGTATGATATAAGCTCTTTTGACTAACCAGGACAAAAAACCAGGATGAACAGGAATTAAACAAGTATTTACTGGCTCACATATAATGGGAAATGTTAGTTTAAACAAGCCATGATCTCAGCAGCAAATCCTAGAATGCAAAGGGATGAGACACTAAGGATGGATGAAAAGAAACAGTCTCATTCTCGGGCAGCTCTACTGACATGAGATTATTATGTATGAAATAGATTATAAAGAGCGAATTTATCCCCCCAAAGTACACTATTAATTTAAATAGAACTACAAGTTCTTATTAGTACTCCATTCCTTGCAACATTAATTCTCACCACTAAGTTTTCTGGCGAGAGCAAGGTAAGATTCCAAGTGTACAAAATGGCATTTCAGGATTAGAGTCTATTTTTCTCAAGTCTCCCTTTACAGAACTCAGTAAACAAAAGGCATACAATAAATGACTGTGGCACAGAATCAATACATTTATCTAAAAGTCTTTTCTTTCTCCAAGAGTTTGGCCAAATATATTAAATTACAGTGAAATTAAAAGCAGAACTGGTACAAACAATGAACTGAACATAATAATGGTAAATACATTTGGTCTTTAACCAATGCTCTACTTCAGGCTTCCCTGAGCTGGCACCCTAAATGTGTTGAAGTATAACTTTCATCATCCTTAATCAGGATGTACACTGGTCATGAGCACACTGGTCATGCAGTCAGCACATCTAGAGGGCATTTCATTGGGAAAGACTACCTTGCTCTCTGTTTCCTGAAAATTGAACCACGGAAGAAAAAACGGCAAACACAATAGCCTTTGATCGATAGTTTCTATTGACCTTTTCAATTCAGCTTGCCTTCTGCATGCATGGAATACACAGCAAGCAGAAAACATGAAGCAAATTGTAACTGTACATAATGTTTCTACACATGCAGTGGTCCTAGAAAAATTTCCACTTTGGAAGAATCTGGGTCTACTGGACAATCTTTTGTTTGTTTGTTTGTTTTCATGTAAGATGAATTAAGCAGAATTTGACAGTGACACGCAGATTCTGAAGCCATCATCAACTATTTAACCAGAGCTAGGACAACAGCTCTGTTTCAGACAACAGCTTCCCAAATCCCTCAGTTTCAAGGCAGTAAAGCAGCTACTGGGTGATGACAATGGGATGCTGATTAGCTAGGAATGAAAGATGGGGAGTAAAAATGCATTGTGCTGGACAAAAGGGAAAGAGACAAGTGCCACAATGTGGTCACAAAAGTGAGAGATTGTTATGTGGCTCTAGATATGGAAGGAGATTTTTGTCCTGCAGCCAAATAGGAAAGGCATATAGCTAAAATTTCCACAGAACTTGAGGAGGCCAAAAATTGGGACAGTAAATATTTTGGAATAAAACTACTATTGGTCATGCTCACTGGGAGATTTTGGGAGCTTTAGTTCAAAAGCTTTGGGTGAGAATTATCTTCCCTGGACCTCACACCTAGGATCTTTTGTTGCCAATAGCAACACTACATAATGGATAAACTTGGACCAAAAATAATACCCAGCACAGAAGTCTTCCAAAACAGCCAGTTTCTACTGGAATTGAAATATCCTGAGAAGTCCTCCAACAGAAAATCAAGCAAAACGTGCAATGAAATAATGTTCCTAATTCTTTTTTGAGAGCAACCATACACATTCATGAGGATTTCCTAACTGATTTTGTCAGGAATAACACCAGCAGCCATATACAGCAATTTCTAGGAAAAACTCACTTTTTAAAGAAAGCCTTCTTAGCTTTGCTGCCCAACTCTCATTTTGCTAGAACTGCATTTCGAAAACATTATTCTACAGTTCATCACAAGTTGTTTGAATCACAACTGTTGCACATCAGAAATACTGAGAAATGCTACACTAAGTATACAAAAAGGAATGAAACAGGTAAAATTGGTTGTGTTTGAAAATTAAATGGCTCAGTTTTTTAAAAAGTAAGGTCATTAAAGCTATAGCCAGGGGGCATAATGTTGATAAAAGGCACTAAATGGTTCTCAATAGAAATTCCCCTATTTCATGCCTTTGCATTTGAGAGAGATGAGTTCTAGATCATTTTTCCAAATTAGAAGACAACCTTATTCTTCATCCATTTTAGAGAAAGCATTTGCCCGGAGAACCTCCATGCAGTTGACAAGAATCAGAGCTCCAGTTAGTTCTCGCCACTGTTTGGTCACAGGATTTTTCATTTTATCTAATGCAGATTGCAGGTCTTGCAACATATCTCTGTAGCTGTCTCCATAGTGAGCTCCCCAGGTGTACAGAAAATCATATGCTGGTTTCCACATCATCTGCAGTTAAAAAAATATCAGTTATGATATGTTTAGATTCACAAAAATCCAACAGCAAGTGGGAAATTTTGGCTGTAACATTTGTTAGAAACACTTAAACCATCATCAAAGTATTGTCAAATACAAACTGCCCAAACACAAATTAAATTTAGATTCCTAATGAAATTAGAAACCATATGAAAAATCTTTTTTAGAATATTGTCAGCTTGAAAAGTTTTTTTTTAGTTGAAATATTTATAGCTTTCACACCTGATTGGGCTTCTCCCACCCCCACCCCCACCCCCACCCCAAGCAAGTCAAGAAGGATCTGCTGTACAATTTAGTCACCAGATCCAGCCATCCACCCTCCAGTTATCCTTGTGTTTCTGTGTATCAAAGTTAGTTCCTAGATTGCATATGTTCTACTTTACAGAGGACAATCTTCTGTCTGAAGATCTACCAGATGGCAGCCCTACATTTAAAGTGCCTAACTGAGAACAAATCAAATCTGAACTCTTCCTAGAAGCCAAAATGACGAAATTGAGGCTATCATACTTTGAACACATCGTGAGATGGCATGAGACTCATTACAAAAGATAATGCCCAGCAGAGTGGAAAACAGCAAGAAAAGAGGAAGATCACATCATAGGCAGAAAGACTCAATCAAAGTCAGGGTCACAACAAGGCTAAAGCTAACTTCTCAATCCCAAATATGACCATTGATCAGTATATCTTAAAATCATTAAGGAAAGCTTAGGTTTTAATGCACTTCCCCAAAGTGTGATGCTCCTCATGGATGGAATACCAAAAGTTTAATGGGAAAACAGCAGAGAATGAGATCTCAAGGCACAAGTATTTCCAGATACTTTTTTCATAACGGAACAAGTGTCAGTCAAAAACAGAGAACCAGGCTTAATGACTCACACAAGGCAAAATCTTAATGAGGCACAAAGTTCATTTGAGGGAACTATATTCTTCAACAAATTAAATAAAACTCCTAGGTCTTATTAGTCCCATGTTTTTGCAATGTGAATTCTTGCCACTAACATTTCTGTTGAGAGCAAAGTAAGATCGCCAAGGCACAAAATGGCAATTCAGGTTCTGCATCTATGCATTTTTCTCCTCTCCTTTTACAGAAGATGAAAAACAACAGTCACGTAATAGATGGCTATGACACAGAGTTCACACACTAAGTTTGATAGGGGGAGAAGCAGTTCTAAGAACTGGTACTTATCTTTAGAGACAACTAATACTTGTCCCTAGAGATGGGCACACAGTAGTGTTGACAAAACTTGTAGAAATCTATAGGGAAGGGAGAGATGAAAGGGATGAGAATGAGATTCCAAATTCAGAGATTAGATGATGATGGTGATAAAAAAATAATTTTATTTGTTACCCGCCTCTCTCCAAGGCTTGAGGCAGGGTACAGTATAGATAGAACTAAAAAAATCATAGTTAAAATACATTAAAACAAAGACCATTTAAAATACAAATATACTATAAGTAGTGCAATTAAAAGTACAATTAAAAGTACAATTAAAAATAGACTAGGTAGGCTTGCTGGAAGAGATATGTCTTTAGTACTTTTTTGAATTCGGACAGCATATTTTGCAGGTCATTCCACAGTCTAGGGGTGGCCGGCGAGAAGGTCCTCTGAGTGACCATTGCCAGACTAGTGCTGGCCAGCTTAAGTAAATGGCCCCCAGAGGACCTGAGTGTAAAGGGCAGACTGTATGGGAGGAGGTGACCCTGAAGGTAACTTAGACTCAACGCATGTAGGACTTTAAAAGTAGTAGCCAACACTTTATATTTTGCCAGGAAACTAACTGTAGTGATCTCCAAGATGGTGCATCAGTTAGAAAGTTGGGACGGGGTCAGCTGATAAAGTCCAGGAAGGAGGATACAATGGGACATTATTTTCCTCAGGTCCCAATTTCAAAATGAAAGAAAACATTAAACTAATTGTATTTCAATATACAGTATATGGTATTTCTAGCCTATGTATGGAAAAGAGAAACAAATAGCAAATGAGAACTGTTTAACAATGGATGTTTAAAGCCACCATTTTTAAAAACGACCCTATCTGTTTGAAAATAAAAGACATCACCTCTAAAATCCATCCAAATTTGCCATGGAAAAACAATAGCATTGAGAGCAAAGAAGCCAGAAGGCTACCAAAGTAACTCTTACACATAGACAGCTACTGTAAGAATGACCTTGAACTTGCGGGTCTTGAGCTTCCTGGATCATATGTGCTCAATTAAGCTTGATTTGCAAATAAAAGTGGGCTTGGTAGAGGTTAGTTATGCAAACGCAGCCTGTGCTGTGGAAGTCAAGCTGCGTTTGTGGCATCTTGTTCCTTCTCATTTATTTTACAATAAGAGTTGGAGGCAGGGTGGAATGAGTGCACTGCAGCAGTCAGAAGCTTTTTGCAGAATGGCAGAAAGTAATTCAAGAGGAGCCGCCTCTGTACAAACAGATAGACTGAATAAGCAAATACTATTTTTAAAGACTCATGAGTTCTTCTGACAAATGTTAACTGAAGGCACTTTCAGGAAACCTAATGACATTTGAAAAAAATCAGAATAAATAACCTGAATTAAAGTGAAAGGGAATGCTAGAAATTCACAGATTAAACTGGTAAAATCAAAACACAGATCTTTGTCCATGTAAACAGGACTGTACCTTGCAGACTAAAGTGCCGATCAGAATGTAGCAATCCAAAGCATTTTGCATTGCTCAGCAACTTTTAAGTCACACAGAGAAAATTCACATTTACAGTCTTAAATATACTTTTTAATAGGTATTAGGAAAGCATTGGTCTTAAAAGTACACAGATTAATGTAGGAGTTTGTTGTTGTTCTTAGGTGCCATCAAGTTAACTTGAGTATACCACAACTTACCCAAGGATTATCTTGGCAAAATTTATTTGGAGGAGGTTTGCCACTGCCTTTCTCTAAGGCTGAGAGACTGTGACTTGCCCAAGCTTATCCAGTGGATTTCCAGGGCTGGGCAGGGATTCAAACCTTCTTCTCCTAGAGTCCTAGTCAAATACTCAAACCACTACACGGTGCTAGGGTTGCAAGATCTCAGCACCTGAGTCTCCAGTTTTCTTGGATGATCTCTAGGCAGAAGAGGAGGGTGTAAATTCTCCAGTTTTGGTAGGTCCATGTCCAAGCACAAAGAGAGGGCTGTCTACAAATCTCTAGCTCAGCTAAGAGAGCAGCACCTTGCTACAGTATGCACGACTGAACTGATTTCTTGCTTCAACTTGCAAAGATTCTCCAGGAGGTTGATGTATTTACATAGCTTCCTCATTCCCTCTCAGTCATTCTGGTGCCAGGGCAATTTCCTTCTGTTCTGCATCCACCTTCTGCATAGAAGCAAGTAGGCCAGGTTCAATGTACCTTACCTCACCTTCCTAAGGAATGATCCCATCATTTCATCTTAATCTGGCCCTTTAGTTATGATTTCTGCCTTAATTTCCAAACAGGAAAATATGTCTCTCTCCATCTGTGTACGTGTGTGCTCTTGAATGACAAACTGTGAACAATTGTGGTTGGGACTTAATGCTTAATGACATCACCAGGGGCTATCCCTAGGTGTCAGGTTTTGGCTGAGACAATCCTGAATGGCCATCCCTAAAGCTGGCTCCTTACAATGCAGGACAACAAAAGAATTATAGGTATTCTGGAAGTCTACACATGTATGAGTGTAAACTTGCTACCTGTAGGTAGTCACAATATGTGCATGGGGGAATGAAGGGACAATGTCTCACATGGATTCAGGGTTTGAGCCTGGAAGATTCTCTCTTGGAGCACAACTCCCCAAACTTCCCAGTCAGTATGGCCAATCACTTGGGAATTCTGAAAACGGCCATCCAAAGGAACCTTTCCAAACTCTGGTCAGGGTAAAGATTAATCTGCCCAGTGGTATCACCGGGGCTGATATAAGAATGTTTTAAAGACCCTGCGCCTTCCTTGGAAAAGGCCAAGCTATAAATAAGAAACAAAGGGGGAAATGAACCCACTGTACCATCAAATCCTAGGCTGTAAGCATTGCCAGCTGATGGACAAAAAGGCAACTATCCAGTTCTTGCAAATACTTTGTTTAATGTTTCATGGTGACAGCTTAATATCCCGGAGCCCACTGAAACACAAATTCCAAGGCTGTTTGTGAGAAATGACTCCAAATAAAAATGTCACCACAGTCCAAAGGAGGAAGCTGAGACCTGTAAAATCCATTTTTTTCACGTGACAAAGAGTAGATCTATGTAGAATATAAGGTTCCAGCTCGGTGCAATTTTTCCTGCAGGATTCTAAATCTGTCTTATTTAAAAGTCACATTCAGCCAATATTTAAGTGCCAGTCCAGTGACACATCAGAAAAATGCTTCCTATCTCTAGGCACCTAAAGGACATTTTCAAGCTAGTGAAAAGAACAAGGTGATTATTAAATTTTCCTTTGGTCAAAGTATGGTTTTAAAATTGAATTTTGAAACAAATCCCTTTTCTGGGCTCCAGTCCTACATTTAACTGAGAGTAAGTACCCTAAGCACTTACTTTGGAGTGGATATGTAACATTGTACTTTTATTTATATACTGCACATAAATTGTCCACCTTTCACACTTCAGTACTCCCAGTAACTGCCAGCATCATGACTACTGCTACTCTTTTAAAAAAGTAACCCATATACCTGCTCCTCATGGTGTTTAAACTTCTAATCTGAATGTGAATGACTAAGACAATTTACAGAGAAACAGCACAGAGAGCCAACAAGATTCCCTGCCAAAGGTTTAGACTCACTGGGAATTGGAGCCTCTGCAGGGGTGGGGGATGATTAAGATGGTCCACCCTAGCAGGCTTATGGAACCAGATGATTTCCTGATGGCCCTTGGGGAGCTTCTGGTTACCTTCACAGATGATACTCATGAAGCTATGATGATCTCTGGAACAGGGAAACACTCAGGGTGGTTCTAAGGGTGGTTAAATTGCTTCTAAGTGGAGTGGAGTCAAGGGAGCTCCCTGGTTTATTAGGAAGTTAGCAGTAAGGGAATGAGTGGTACAGAGACTAGAACCATCAATAGCAGCAGAGCTGTCTCATGTCAGGATGTTTCATGCTCTGCCCCATAACAGCAGCATGTAGACCACTTGACTGCCTGCTGTAAAGAATGAGACTTTGTACATAAAAGCCACTCTGATTCACTCTGCCTTGGATGCTGTGGTTTATGTAGGTCTGGTGGATATAACATTGACTCCAGCATTAGATACATTTCAGTTTATGCAGTCTGAGGAAACTGCCAGGATTGCTAGAAAGATGAGAGTCACTACATGTGTACTGGACCCTTGTCCTTCCTGAAGTCCTCACCCTAGTGGAAGGGGAGTAGTGAATGCCTTTCTGCAGTCACAGCATTCTGTCTTGCCTAAAAGAAGCTGTGGGGAAGCTGTTACCAAAAATAAACAACCAAGAGAATTACAGGGCAGTCTTCAATATCCCTTTGATTCCCCACTCAGTCATGGAAGCCCACTGGCTGACCTTAGGCAGGTCACACACTCTCAACTCCAGAAAACCCTGTGAGAGGTTTGCTTCAGGGTCACCATGAGCTGAAAATAACTTGAAGGCACACAACACCAAATGGGATTAAAAAAAAAAAAACCTCCTTGGTGGATAATCTATGCCAGGAATGGGACTAGAACTGGAATGTGTCTCTGTTGGTTCTCCTCAGGTCTCTCAGAAGCTTTCAATACCAGAAACCATGATATCTTTCTGGGCCACCTTCAGGGCATTATTTTGTAGCGGTCCTGGACCTCAGAAGGTGGTGCTGGGTATTTATTCCTTTTCAACACCTTAGCCATTGGCCTGTGAGGTCCCTTGGGGCTTGGTGTTGTCCCCCTTGGGGTTCAACATATACAAGAAGCTGCTGGAAGAGGTTATCTGGAATTTAGGAATTAGATGTCACTAATAGAGTAGTGACACCCAACTCTATCTATCCTTTCCATATAATTTGAAGGAAGCTGTTTTGGTAATGAACCAGAGTCTACTGTCAGTAATGGACTGGATGAAGGTGAAGAAGCTAAAGTTTAATCCAGTCAAGACAGAGGTGTTCATGGCTAGGCTGTGCTGACTGGGGTTGCATTCCCTTGAAATCTCATTCCCCTGAAATCTCAGGCCCGCTTGGGTGTATTTCTGGACTCAACCATAAGCCTCGATGCCCAGAAGTATATTTGCACAGTTAAGACTAGTGCACCAGCTGTGCCTATTCCTAGCGAAGTCAAATCTGATTTAAGTGACACATGCCTTGATCACATCCCATTTGGATTACCGCAACACAGTTTGTTTCAGGTTGCCTTTGGAAACTGTTCAGAAACGTCAATGGGTCCAAAATGCTGAGGCTAGAATACCAGTTATAGGGAATACAGGACTCTCTTGTTGAAACAGCTTCATTGGTTACCAGTTCACTTCTGAGCACAATGCAAAGTGCTGGTTATGATCCATAAATGCCTATATAGCCTAGGTCCTGACTAAAAGATTGTCTCTCCCTATATGAACCTGCCAGATCCTAAGACTCCTTTTATTCAGACAGGCCTTTGGTTTATAATTCATGCAACAAAGGGGCTTTTCAAGGAGTTGTGTTTTCATCTTTTTGGCTACATTTTCATTGTGTGTGTGTTTTTTTTAATTTTAACTTTTAACCAAACTGATGCTTAATTGTTATCAACTTTTTGTACAGATAATTTTTGCAGCTGTATGCTGTTTTTAATTGATTGTAAGCCAACTTGGATCCTGTCCAAGGAGAAATGTAGAATATAAACAAAATAAATAAAAAAATAAAAAAATAAAGATTAAGATCCTCAGGGGAGGGCCTTTTCTTAGCCCCACCACCATCTCAGGCCTGAGGACACAAGAGAGAACCTTCTCCCAGCCTCTGAAATTCCCTTCTGTGGAGCCTAAGCTAGTCTCTTCTTTGCTGCAAAAACCTTTCTATCTAAATAATGGTTAATTGGTTGCAGAGACTCATTTTTATGGTGTGTGTGCACTGTATTTTTGACTTTATTTTTACCTTCTCAAACAATTTTGCACTTTTTAAAATGTAAATAGCATTTTAATATGCCAACTTATTTATGTTTTAACTTTTACACTATCAAGCTTTTAGCTTTTTCTTGTTTTAGCATTTGTAAGCTGCCCATGGAAGGAGAAAGGTAGAAAATAAGAAAATAAAATATTCATATAAAATCATTCTGGATTCCATTCAATCAGTAATGAAAGCTTGGTTATGCTTAATGGAGATTGCAGTTTCAAAGACTGTTTAACAGACCCACGAGCCTTTTCTTTTGTTTGCAAATGAGCAACTCTTCCCAGGCAGAGTTTGTTCCTTTCTTTATAGCCCAAATCTCCCTAAAGATTATAGGGTGGGAGTTGGCTAAAAGGACAGACAAAACAGAAGGCCCTAGATATAGCTTAGCAGCTGTGTGGATAACAGCACTATCTCTGCTTCAAAAACAGCCATAGCCTATCAAGATTTTCTTTCTTTGCCTTTTAATTTACCTGTTCATTTCAAATATATTTATAATTTGAATGATAGGTATGAATTCACACAAGCTTAGCTTAACTTGTCAGCAGTTCTTTGTCCTTAGCAACCACATAGTCACTGTGCATTACATGAAGTTAATGATCTGCAACAAATTGTATTAAATTCCCTACTTTATTTGAATATAATCAAATGATATTTGGGACAAATTCCTGCCCAAAGAGCAAGGTACCAGCCCATGAAATCTTGAATTGTTCTGCTAAAAGAATTAGATAAGACTGTAACTATAAAAACTGGCCCATTTTTGTCTTTATCCATTATTATTAGAGTTCAATGGTGCACGTTATTTCGGTGATGCCAAGTTATGAATGTATTAATTTTTATTGGTGATTGTCTGTTCTAGTATGTATTTGGTTTGTGATATCTGAAGAGTAATATATAACTAAAATTTCTTGTTAATAGATGCCTCAATATGAGTGTGTATTCCCAGTACTATATTAAACTAGAACTAAACAGAAGAAAATAACTGGCCTTTTTAATTAATTTTTATATAGCAGACAAACAAATATTACAATAACATTCAAAGTATTGCAAAAAAAGAGAAAATTTTCCATAAAATGTAAAATAACTTTGTTTCTTTCATGTTTACATTCCTATATTTTCCATATTTTGTATTCCCCCTTCTCCTGGGGTGGACCCTAAGGGGAAGTACAATAGTTGGTCAAAGGGGGGCACAACAAAAGTCAATCTGCAAGTACAGCAAATGTGAACAAAAAGGGTAAGCCTTGTGTATGTGTGTGTGTGCGTGCGCGTGCACTGTTGAGGATCAATGGGTCCCTGCAAAAGAGCAACACAGTGTGTTTTCCCTGTTATGCATTCCTCCAACCTCAGAGATAGCAAAAATTAGCTTCCCTTTTTTATGCTTTCCCACACAGCTTCTCCAAACATTCTGCCATTGGCGCAGCAGGTATATGTCCCTGAGCAACCACAAGACTGTTTCTTGGCTGGACAGCAGGAAGGGAAGTGAAAAGAGGAGAGTGCAAGAACTCAGCTATAAGATGGAGGGATCATGTGGCAAAAAGGGCCTTTGAGAGAGAGGAGGGGAGAAAGAGAAGGAGAAAGAGGAATAAGACAGTACATGGGCATGAAGCTGAGCAGGGGGGAGTGCAACATCTGCATGAAGATGTAAAGGGGGTCACAGGAGTAAAAAGTTTGAAAACCATTGCTATAGAGCAAGGCAGAAGAGGTGTACATGAATGGTGAGTGAAGAAATTGCAAACCAATCTGAAGGACTCAAGAAACTACAGAAATCTTAGGACCAGTTACAGGGGGAAAAGAGTACTGTGTTTTGAACACCGAGTTATATTAAGAAAGAGGAGGAGCTCAACACTTTGGATACAAGAAGATGACAATGATGTTCTTGTGCCTAGGGCTGACTACCAGCCCTAAATCAACTCCTTGATGGGCCATGAGCAAGTTCAGGGAAATATTATTTAAACATATGCATATTCATACATATTGATGCATATTGATGCATATTACTAACAAGCAATCCCTGAACTCTGTACCTCCTAGAGAGGGGAACTGAAAACACAGCAGCAGGAAAGGAAAATCTTATCTATTTTACAAATTTTTTAAAAGACAACTAGAAAGGTCAGGATGCGTGCGCACTTTCCCCACTTTCATAGGTTTAATATAATTTTATATGATTTCAAAAACCTGCCAATTCTTACACCAGAAACAAGACCAGAATCAAAGAAATGTGCACATAGGACTCTCTCTCTCAAGCCACTGATCTGTCTGTCTTGAGTCTAAAAATATATTGCAACCCATGTAGCAAAATAATATACAATATATAATATACATCAATTAAACCTCACCTCTGGAGGAACATCTCCACTTTTTCCCCGGTGGGGAGCTTCATAAGCTTCAATCTGTTGCTTTGTGAGTCGAGCTAATTTTTCAGCCAGCTCCCTCCAGCCTTTTCCAAGTTTCACAGCTGAAGTAAAAATGACTGTATCTTGGGTAATTCGTGCTAGCAATCCTTGGCAATCCAGTTTCAGAAGAGCCTGCAACCACAAATTTAATGCTTATCTTTTCAAGCAAATAATTACCAAGTGCTCATGTAACAATTTGGAAGATTAACAGTGAAGAAGACCTTTTCTGTTTTTTTAGCTATAAAGCAAACAACGCATAGGTTCCCAGCCACAGCTTAGAAGGGCTACTTTTCTGAAGTATAATTTCCAGTATTCCCCAGATGCTGCAGTCAAAAAAAAAAAAAAAATAACTTTGTTAAGTTTTGACTCCAGCAACCCAATGAGTTTTCAGAAGTACCCATATTCTTTTAAGTTCAAGTGAACTGGATCTCAGATGATCCAGATGTACATATTTTAAAACATATTCATGATTTATTATTTGTATAAAGATGAAAGAAAATGTCTACAACCTCCATGTATAATTGCTGGGTGCCTAGGCACAATATATATATATGGGGTAGATTATAAGAAAGAAAGCAGACTTTGGTCAGGTCATACAGAAAGCTCATCAAACTTGACTATTCAGGTTCCATCAAATAACTAAATATGTAATAACTAATTATAATTATAACTAATTATGGATTGTACAAGATACAAGAGAGAAAGAAATTTAGACTTTATATTAAGATGGCAGCATGAATTACCAATGAAAAGAGAATCAACCAGTATATATTAATAACTGTTTCTGGACTACTTTAGCCTCTAGACTACAACTATAGGCCACTCTCCCATACAAACAAGTACAGTCACAATCAGATGTGGGTGAAAATCTCTTCCCTTGTGGTAGTGCTGTCATTAGGAAGCACAGGCTGTTAGTGTGAAACTCCACACGTGGAGCAGCAGAGATGAAAGGTAATTAGGAGGGTTACACAGGGTAACTAGTGACAATTAAGAAAATGACTATTTACTAAGTGGATACCTACCACAGTGTCCATGCAACCACTTGTCAAACTGAGTTGTCAGCCACCACCCCCATGAAACCAACACAAGTGCAGTAGATTTGTTGGGCCAATTGTCATCCTGGTTTATTTGTTTAAACAAAATTGTACATGGCAGATAGCTAGACTCTGGAACATTGAACATAGCTCTTTGGGTGACAATATCACACAAATGCCTACATTGTAGATCCAGTTCTGTGTGAATCCTGAAACAAAAGGTTATTCTTGGAGACAAAAACATCCTGCAATCCAAGACAGAACAAAGAAGGGCAATACAAACACCTCCTTATTTACATGTGTATGGGGCTAACTCAAGATATGCTGAATGGGTGTTTATCTTCATTCAGTGTAGACAAAAAGAGGCTAACAAAGTAAATGTCTTTTATTTCTAATAAATATTAATTCTGAATCTTATATTTGACCTGGATATACAAGCAACATAACATTTGCTGAATGCCTTATAGGACAACTGGTTTAAGCAAACAAAAACAAAATCTATAGCTGAGCTGTACCATTTCTTCAGGATTTTGCTTAAATAACATAACTTCTACTTATACTGCTGTGGCACTTTCGATGTTGCTTCTGAGTTGTTTTATTCTTGGCTACTTCTAGTCTAGAAGTTAGATATGAAAAATAATCTAATAAGCTTTTCTAGGTTTACTCCCATAAGGCCAAAATGGGATGATGTTCCCAGAAAAAGAAATATAGTTTTATGTAAATCTTAAGTTTTGAGGCTACCTAATCAACAATGTTTACTTTATAGTCATCAATGAACAAAAAATCCAGTTGAAATCACAGGGAACTTTGAGCTCTGAAAGTGACTTTACTAGATTGCCACAGGCTGCACTTTGCTTTGAAAAAGGGTCCGTCATAGTATGGTTTGTTTATATCATAATTCATGGCATGATTATATAAGTGGAGTCTGTTCTTTCTCAGATACTCATGGTGAATCTCCCCAACATATCGAATTTACATTTAAATGCAATTTTTGTTCTGGTAATCCAAAACCTAATGGAACTAAGAGTATTCTATCCAAAGGAAAACAATCAAACTCCTACATTTTTGACCCCCAAATAACTGACATTTTTTACATATGAACAGCCAAACCTTAAATCATACAAAAGTTAACACACATGCTATAGGAATACAGTGGCCCCTTCACTTTTGCAAGGGTTTGGTGCAGAATCTTCACAAAAGTCAAAAAACCATGAATAACTCCCCCACCCCAGAGATCCCCTTCACATTCCCCTCTGGGCCTCCCTCCTCACATTCTCTTGCCTTTTGCATTTTGGGGATAGAGGCAAGCGAATGGGAGGAGGGAGCTTGAGAGGAGAGAAGGAAGGCTCACGTGAACCTTCCCCTCCATTCCCTTGCCTTTTGCTTCAGTGCAAGTTCTCAGCATCGGAGCCAGAGCCAAGGGAATGGGAGGGGGAGCTCCATTGCCTTTTGTCTGGGAGCTTGCCTTCCTTCTCCCCACCCAGCAAAATGCAAGGCAATGGAAAAAGAAGGTGATGAGGTGATGTGCATGCCTCACAAAATAATCAAATTTGCAAAGGCCAAACTTGTGAATGTGGAGGGAGGACTGTATTAGGTAAGGCTTCACTATAGCTCATGATCTAGTTTGGACTGGGAATGGTGAGCCCTGCAAGCCACCAATGGTTTACCAAGGCCATTCTTGGCTTTAAAAAAGCATGCTCCACTTTTGTTTTAGTCCCCAAACCTGTTATAATGAAACCACAGTGATGTTTCAGGTTGTACAACAGGAGCTGCTTTTGAAACCTGAATGATTGCCCATCCTTGCTCTAAATGATATTACGCTAAATGCAACAACCATGATATTGCATGGAGCAGGATGGCTTCATACAGAGATGTCCCCAACTTTTTATCAACTCATTTTTTGATGTTCTGTTGTTCTGGTGCTTACAAATTACAGGCAATTTCCATTAATTCA